>JAQQSW010015666.1:0-11837 GCA_028646575.1 Pseudocheirus occidentalis | reverse complement strand
TAGTAATTGGGAATCTAGCTTAGTGACTGACTGTTAGATGAGTGACTGATTAAGTTAATCATGAGTGGAAGATTGATATATTGTGAATTGATTGATTGAGGATTTCCCCCTTAGGGAAACCAGGTGATTCTTCTTCTGTTCCTTGTTCTAAATATTGTGGCCACTGCAGTGAAAACTGTGTGGCCATTCTAATGTTAACACTATATTGTGACTTTCTGTGATAAGATGTAATATTGAGAATATTATATTGTGAATATTGTACTGAACCTTGATCTGTAATGGAATAAACAGAGTATTCACTATTACTGTGTGATCCGAATCTTAAAAACTTTTCACATCATTCTTTTGGAATCTGCTGGTGCTTGGCTTTACAATTCCTCATACTTGTCCACCTTACACTTACCTATTAATGTAATTAATTAATTACATGTGTAATTGTAATAAATGTAATACAATTAACTACATATTAATATGGATAAGGATGGGAATAGGGATAGGATCTAGACCTTTAATTTCATTAGTATAGGGAGTTCCCAGTGAGAAATTTCATTCCTTTACCAATATAGGCCAGCACTTTCTTTGAATCTTAAAATTGTTCAGAGCACCATGGGATTACTTGACCTTCCCTGCGTCACACACCTAATATATATCAGCAGCAAAACTTGAATCCAGTTTTTCCTAGATCTGAGATCAGCTCCCTATCAGTGCTGGGCATCAGTGTACCACAATTCATCTAACCATTCTTTTATGCTTAAAAGTTTTGGTTTGTTCTAGGTTTTTAAAAAAAATTATATACAATTTAGCTGTGTAAATCTTTAAATAGGTAGCTAGCTCTTCTGTTGTTAGATATATTTTCAAGGTATGTTGCCAACAATGGAATCATTGGATCAAAAGATATAACTGTATTTACAATGTTAATGAGTATTTCCAGATATTATGAACTGGATTTATTAACTCTTTCAGGTCACTGTGGTACTGACAGGGTTTGGACCCAAACAGAGACTTTTTCCGAAATAATTTGAGTCCCATCTCTCCATAGGTCCTGGAAACCCCCACCTTGAATTCTCCCTGAATTTCCCCACTTAATCTGGCTTTTTCATGCTCAAATCCATTACCCTAGCCTAGCCTTCCATTGTCTGTTACATCCAGATTGCCTCTAGCTGCTTCCAACCCATGATCCTATCAAAATCCCATTCTCTTGATTCTTGGGAATCTGACTTCTAGTCACCCCAATCCTATCAAGATCCTCCTTAGACTCCTCCTCAAGACCCTCCCTAAACCCTTCCTCTGGTCACCCCAGACTAGTTGGCCATATCTAGTTCACTTCCATAACCTTTCTGTATATATGCTTCATCTTGCCTCCATGAAGGTGCTCAGAATCAATCTACGTGAGTTGTAATCTGGCCCACTTGTCAATACAAGTATCACAAATGCTTAGGCTCCTTAAGAGTCTACCCAATAAATCTTTAATAAACTTTGTTTTACTTTGGCTGAGAGAAGACTTGAGTCAAATTCATTTAGCAGGACCCAGCATGTAGGTATTTTGGGGTCTCAAGCACCCCTTAATCTAAACCTCACTGAAGCCATAATAACCTTAATATGAATTTTGGTGCATAAGCTCACATTTAACTCACGATCCAAGGGAGTTAATGCATCTTCTCAGAGGACCCAGCTTTTTCCCAAGAGGCAGGAGGATCACCTATTGGTGTTAAGGTACATAAAGCCACTTGCCTGAAGGGTGCTTTGCTGTGGGGGAGAATCATAGACTTGTGACCATAGTGCTGAACCCTGCAGCACCACATTACCAAGGTCTACATTTCCAGAGGAAGCATCAGCTTCTTTCTTTCCCAAAGAGCTACATTTACAAGTGAAGAAGCAACTTCTTTTCAGTAAAAGATCAAAATATAAGCAAGGAGCTCAATCTCTGCCATCCTTTCCACCAGATTTCCCTAGCCTAGGCAATGAGTAGAGGATTCCTTTGGAGATCTCTGGGTACCATTGTAAAATCACTGATTCCATTGGCTTCATTTCAACCAGAAGGAGCTTCCTCTTTACAATGTTTCTGCTTCCCCCATCTCCTAATGCTGAGAACTGTGTGGATCCATCTGAGGAAGAGATAGAAGAAAGGAGGTTATCAAAAAGCCTGTTGAATTATCTGACGCAAGAGAGACTGCCTTGTTTTCCTCGCTGGCTCCCTTCCTGGATTCTAAAGCAGCTGAAAAAACAACCTAAGTTTTAGACAAGGAAGAAAAATTCTGGCATGAAGGGTGTCGGTCGCAGGGTTTTGGCACAGCCAGAGGAAAGGTTTGTTTAGCTTTAGCTTTGGGTTTTATTAAGGCAGAATCTAATTGAAGCCTCCAAGATAATAGGCTCCCTGTTGAAGGACATTACAAATTCAATGGATTTCCTTCCCAGTTTCTCAGCAAGGCCCTTTCCATGCAAATGCAAATATCAAGTTCACAGATCTCTGCTGGGCATTCTTAAGGGGCACACAGCCCTGCTCCTTCCCTGTGGAAGAGCAACACAAGCACAAAGGGAGAAGGGAGAACACACACTGGGGTAGGGGGTAGAGAAGTGGAGATGACCCCCTCAGATTTTCCTTAGTATAGTCCCCTGAACTGGGTGCATTTTGGACATAGTAGCATATAGCAAAAAGAGCAAGAATGAGAAGCCAGACAGACCTCTGGTTTAGGCCCCTTTAGCCCGTTCAGTTAATAGCAGTCTCAACTGTGGCCATCTCACCCACATGTAAGCTGCTAAAGAACATTTAGAACTGGTAGAAGACTTAGAAACCATTTGGCTAAAATCCATCATCTTGCAGATGATGAAATAAAGACCTGAAGACATTGAATGACTTGAGGGAGATCACTCAGGGAGTTAAAAAGCAGAGCAGGAATCTGAACCCACCTCCTCTGATTTCAAAACTGCTGCTCTTTCAAATAGCTGCCAGTTCAGCTAAAATGTGTGACCACGAAGGAGAAAGAAGGAGAATGGGGGAAGAGGGAGAATTGCAAGGAGGCATTAAAGGATCAGAAAGGAAACCTGGCAATGGAACTAGAAAAAGGGAAAATTTGAGAAGAAAATCACATTCCTCAGCTCCCTGTTCAGATCCACAGCCCTTGACAAAAACTTACTTTTCCCTAGTTAGGTCTCCAAAATCAGGATCATAGGCAAACTCAGATGGCTTATAGCTTTTAAAATTCAGATATGCCATTCAACATATACCTAATTCCTTTATTAAGCCATCCCCACACAGGCTTCCCACACTCAGGATTGTTTGCTGATACTGCAAAATCCTGATCTTAAACAAAATCATACAATAGTGGACTGCTAGTCATTCTGGGTGGCTGGGTGGTATGGTGGTTAGATTGCTGGGCCTGGAGTTAAGAATGCCTAATTTTCAGTTTGGCCTTAGATACTTGCTTGTTGGGTGACCCTTGGCAAATCTCTCAATCCTGTTTGCTCCGTTTCTTCATCTGATCTAGAGAAGGAGATGGAGCAAACTACTCTAGTATTTTTGCCGAGAAAACCCAAAAATGGGGTTGTGAAGAGTTGGATACAACTGAACAACAGTATGCCATGGGAGCCACTATTCCATAGGACCAATGAGTAACTAACTGGAGTGAAATGCAGGATTTTGTGATTATACAGGGAATGGTTAGAATATAACAATGTTATTGATGGTCCAGATAACCTTATGGGCACTATATATGTGTGTGTGTGTGTGTGCGTGTGTGTGCGTGTGTGTGCATGTGTGTGTGCGTGTGTGTGCGTGCGTGTGCGTGTGTGTGCGTGTGTGCGTGCGTGTGTGTGCGTGTGTGTGTGCGCGTGTGTGTGCGTGTGTGTATGTGTGTGTGTGCATGTGTGTGTGCGTGTGGTGTGTGTGCGTGTGTGTGCGTGTGTGTGCGTGTGCGTGTGTGTGTGTGCGTGTGTGTGTGTGTGCGTGTGTGTGCGTGTGTGTGTGTGTGCGTGTGTATCCCCAAGGGAAAGAATATGATTCCACATTTGTCTCCTGCTTTATAGATCACAAAATTCCCTCTTCCCAATGACTCTGGTTAGTGTGAATATTTTTGTCCTGATTTTATAGATGAGGAAACTGAGCCAGAAGCATTCATAGTCACGTAATTACAGAAGCTAAGATCTACATGTGGAAGAGACTATTTAAGAATAGTTTAGTCTGTGGCAGCTAGGTGGCACAGTGAACGGAGTACCAGCCCTGGAGTTAGGAAGACCTGAGTTCAAATCCAGCCTCAGATACTTAACACAAAAACTAGCCGTGTGGCCTTGGGCAAGTCACTTAACCCCAACTGCCCTCCAAAAAAGCAAAATTATTTAAAAAAAAAAAGAGTAGTTTAGTCCAATGTCTTCTTTTCATTGTTGAGGACAATGAGTCCTAGAGAGGCAACAATAACTTGTCTGAGGTCATCTAAGTAGTCTTTAGCCAAACCAATGTAGAGACTCCAAATCCGGTACTCTTGTCACAGTAACCAAATATTAGAGCCAGACCTTCTGACTCCAGCTCCAAAACTCTTTATGCCCATTATATGAGAAGTTAAGGAGGGTAAGCACCAACTGCACACCCCCAATCTGTCTTGAGAAGATCCACTCACATGCAGAAACACTTCAAACATCTGTACGTTAAATGGAAGGCACTATGACATATTCTCTCATCATCCTGGGGACAAAAAGCCTTCCTACATCCATTCCTTTCTAGTCTTCATCTTCTTCCCACTTCCAGTGTCTCTTGTAATTGGATCCAGCCAGAAAAAATAAAAAGAAGGAAAAAAGTGTCACTGTAACAAGTTCAAACTAAACAAAGATGGCTTTAGACCTGCCCATGTTAAGAATCTTGGCACAGAGCTAGCTGGGCAATCTACTCTTCTGTCTACCATTTTCCAAGCCCACCAGCTTGTGGGTGGTGCTGGAGCTAGAGTGTTAGGCATGTGTAATCCAGCAGGTTCCCTGTGGGCATTTGTGGGAGTTTGTGAATAACCGGAGTCAACTTTCACTTGTGCCCAGACTAACTCCTTCCACTTTCTTAGATGTTAGATTTGGAAAATAATAGATTTTTCTTGATGTTATGCTTTCTTACAGCTTTCCAGGTTACCAAAGTTACTTACCTATGTGAGTTTTTCAGGAGTACATAGCTGCTTACATGGTGTGACTACAGAGACAATAGGAAGACTCCTTTGTCCCTAATTATCTTTGTTAGGGGACATGAAATTCTGTGATTGTAGATTCAGTCTATATTGTATCCAGAACACATAAGACAAGCCAAAAGTTATTTATATACTTGGAGTCTTCCAACTGAAATTGTATCCATAGGAAAGAAATAGCTCTTAAAAGTCATAAGATCATATGATCTTACTCTCTTCCCTCCCCTGTTAAGAGCCAGGAAGAAACTTTCAAAGGAGTTAGGTGATGCACCTAAATGGGAGCACCACACTTTACAGGCCAGGAAACTGAGACCTAGAGAGTACCAGAGACTTGACCAAAGACACATAGGTTATAAGCAATAGAACCTATGTTTAAACCCAGGGCCTCTGACTCCAAATATAGCATTCCTACCCATTGTGTCAGTCATTTATCCACTAGTATCTTAAGGAAGAAGTAGTTGAATGCTCCTAAGAATGACATGACACCTAAAGGAAATGCCAGGAAGAGGAAGAAGGATACTGAAATGAGACACATCCATCTGTTTCACAGTCTTGTCTGTGGACCATTTTGTATTATTCTCTTTGATAAAATAGAGGTAACATGAACATACCTTTAAGGAATGTGGAGTAGAATAATAATTTAGAATAGTCAGTTTATTGAATCCCCATGTTGTGCAAAACACCGTTCAAGACACTTTAGGAGCTACACAATAAATAAAAAGAAATGATCCATGGCCTCAGGAAATTTATAATGCAGTTGGAGAATCAGACTATAAATGCATAAGGCAAGTCTAATAATATTTCTATAACAACATTGCAACAATATTTGAAGTTGGAAAACCCAGGTTCAAGTCTTTGCTCCAATGCTCGCTAGCTGTTGGATCATAGGTATGTACCTTACTATTTCAGCCTCAGTTTCCTCAGACATAAAATGGGACTAATGTGTGTGTGTATGTATGTGGGTGTGCTGCCTGTTTCTCATGTTTATTGCCTCTGCATAGAAAGTACTTTGTAATTCCTCAGTGGATAAATGGTCAAAAGATATGAGCAGGAAATTTTCAGATGAAGAAATCAAAGATAACCATATTCATATGAAAAGCAAATGCTCTCAATCACTATTCATTAGAGAAATTCAAATTAAATCAACTCTGAGGTACTACCTCATACCTATCAGATTGGCTAATATGATAGAAAACAAACATGACAAATGTTGGAGGGCATGTGGAAAAATTGGAATACTGTTGCACTATTGGTGGAATTGTGAACTGATCCAGTTACTCTAGGAAGCAATTTGAAATTTTGCCCAAAGGACTATAAAACTGTGACTATCCTTTGACCCAGTAGTACTACTATTAGGTCTATATCACAAAGAGATTTGAAAAACAAAAAGAAAAAGAGCATATATACAAATACAAAAATATTTATAGCGGCTCTTTTTGTGGTACAAAGAACTGGAAATTGAGGGCATGCCCATCAATTGGGGAATGGCTGAACAAGTTGTAGTATGTGATTATGATGGAATGCTATTGTGCTATAGAAAACAATGAGCAGGATACTGTCAGAAAAGCCTGAGAAGACTTACATGAACTGAGGCAAAGTGAAATAAGCAGAACTAAGAGAACATTGTACACAGTAACAGCAATCTTGTACAATGATCAACTGTGAATTATTTAGCTATTCTCAGCAATACAGTGATCCAAGACAATTACAAAGGACCCGTGATCAAAAATGCTATTCACCTCCAAAGAAAGAATTGATGGAGTTGGATGCGTACAATGTAGAACAAAGCATACTTCTTTTTTACTTTATTTTTCTTGGGGTTTTTGTCTGTGTTTTCTTCACAATATGAAGAATATGGAACTATGTATTGCATGACTTTACATGTATAACTCATAACACGTATAACTCAACTCTGCTGTTTCAGGGAGGGGTGAAAGGAGGGATGGAGAGAATTTGGAATTTAAAAGTTTAAAAATGTTAAAAAATTGTTTTATATGTAATTGGAAAAATAAAATATTTTTAAAATTTACATGTAAAAATTGCTTTGTAAGCCTTAAAATGCTGTAAAAACACAAATCATTATTATTATTATTATTATGTAAAGCAAGAAGAAAAGTACTGAAAGGGCTCGAAAGAGTGTTAAATTTAAGAGAGATCAATCAGTGAAAGTTTCCTAATGACTTTATATCTAGCACTTTGCACAGTACCTTCAGTATTTAGCACAGTGTCTGACATAATGTGTCAGAAATAAGAACTTAATAAATATTTGTTGATTAATTGATTGATAGAAGTTAGTCAGGTATGGAGAAGAAAGAAGTGGAGGAACATGAATTTTCAGAATAAGAAGAAGGTATGAAGTCCATCCCATATAATACAATGATTTCAAGGTGATTGAACCAGTTTTCTAGGTCTACAAAGGGGAAAAGGTTCTCTTGAAGCTTCCAAAATAATGGGATTGATTTCATCTCAAAGAAAAGCATGACTCATGGATTCAGAAACTTTATAAGGATATGGATAATATGAACAGGGGGTAAAAAGTATTCATGGCAACAAGGACAAGTTTCTATTAAGTACTAATTGTTTGTTTGGAACTGTGCTGGTCGATGAGGAGATAAAGACGAAAATTCAAAAGTCTTGATACCCTCAAGAAGCTTACATTCAAAAAAAAAAAGAAGCTTACATTCTGTGGGAAGACACAGTAGAGAAGAAAAGGTAAAATAATATGAAGAGAAAGAGAATGTTAGAGACTACAGCGATCAGACAAGGCTTCCCAAAGGAGGTCACACCTGAACAGAGCCTTGAAGAAAAGGATTCATAGAAAGAATCGGTCAAGAGGGATACGTTTCAAGTATAAGATGCAGACTGAAAAATGAGATGCTGAGTTGGGAGAATGGAAAGCCAGTTTGGCTAGAACATAGGTAATTAGGGTAGAGATTAAAAACTCAGCTCACCAAAAGTGGCAGCAACATGCTCAAAAATCCATTTACTCTCAGAAAATTGTTTTGGGTGTCTAAGTCCCATGCAACCAAAGCCTGGCTCATGAAACTTTCTGAACTCTGTGTCTGCACTTGTTGCTGGATAATTATTAGCCTTAGTTAAGCCTCCAAGCCACAGAGGTTCCAAGTGGATTCCACACATGGCAAACAGTGCTGAACATTGTTGGGAGGGGTGGTGGCTCATAATGTTATTAGAATTGCCGTGCCCTTCCTTGTAGGTAGGATAGGTGAAAGAGATGGATAGTATTTTTGCAACATCCACAACTGATGGTGTGGATGCTCACCTAAAACTAACCATTCTTGTAATTACCTACAAGGGTTGTTTTTTTATTTTCTCCTTTAGAGTAGGAAGGCAGGAAGGAAGGAAGGAGAGAAGGAAGGAAGATGCGAAGGAGGGAGAGAAAAAATGGGAAGGAAGAGAAAGAGAGAGGAAGATGGGGAAAAGATGAAAGAACAGGAGTGAAGGAGAAAGGTGGGAAGGAAGGTGGAAGGAAATAAAAAAGGAAGGAAGAAAAGAAGCATTTAAGTACCAAGTGCTTTACAAGTATTTTGATCCTTAGAACAACTCTTTTTGGTAGGAGCTTTTACTATCCCTATTTTACATTGGAGGAAACTGAGGCAAATGGAGGTTAAGTGACTTGCTCAGGGTCACACAGCCAGTATACTTCTGAAGCTGGATTTGGACTCAGGTTTTTCTGAGTCTGATCTCCACACTCTGTTCACTATGGTGCCATTGTGTGTGTGTGTGTGTGTGTTTGCAAATGTTCTTGGCTAACATCACTGCTCCAGCACCTACTAGACTAGAAAGTTACTTTACACCTCCCTTTCTGATCTGTAGAAAGTCTACATAAAAGAGCTGTTTATTGTGAGCTCTCTGAGAGTAGAGATTGTCTTGCCTTCCTTTGTATCCCCAGAGATTAGCACAGTGCATAGGTAGATATGCACAGTAGCATATCACGTAGAAGGTACGTGTTAAATGTTTATTAACCTGTATGAACTGTTCTCTGAGTACATAGAAATCCAGTGCTCCCTCATCCATAGGGTATGTGCTTTTGATTATTTTTTTGAGAAGAAAGTAAGGGTTACACCAATCTGTCTATGCTATCTACCATTGGCAAGACTTTCCAAGACAATTGACAAAGGGGAAGATATAGAGGATGGCACAGAACAGTTTTCTTCTATGTAAAATTATCCACACTTATAGTAAACAACTGAAACAACTGGCTCAGCCTAAATAATATTATGGGTAATAATAATTAAACACAACAACAACAATAATACAATATATTATTATTACAATATATTATTATTACAATACAATAACAACAATAATAATAACTAACATGTATAAAGTATAACTAACATGTATAACTTTATGCCAGGCTTTACAATTATTATTTCATTTGGTCCTCACAACAACCCTGGTAGATAGGTACTATTATTATCCCTATTTTACAGATGAAGAAACCAAGGCAAATAGAGGTTTAATGACTTGTCCAGGGTCATATAACTAGTAAGAAGCCAAATTTGAACTCAAAGCTTCCTGACTCCAGACACAGTGAGTACATCCACCCAAAAGGGTAAAAGCTCTCTGATCAAGAGCACTGGAGCACTAGGGAACTGATTGCCAAAGTCTCCTCAACAGTCTTTAGAAGGAGAAGGCAAGAGCCATAACTAGTAGTTTCTGCACTTAGACCCATATATTCTCCTGGGGCACCACTTCAGAGGAGAAAGCATCCAGGAAAGTGTCAGAAGGGAGAAGCACCCATAGGGT
The DNA here is from genome assembly GCA_028646575.1 of Pseudocheirus occidentalis. Classification (NCBI taxonomy): domain Eukaryota; kingdom Metazoa; phylum Chordata; class Mammalia; order Diprotodontia; family Pseudocheiridae; genus Pseudocheirus; species Pseudocheirus occidentalis. The sequence continues at coordinate 1,911 of JAQQSW010015666.1, read as the reverse complement.
GGTAGTTTCAATGCCCTTTAAGTTTCCTTTTTTTTTTTAAATCCCAAGTCATACTGCCATAATTATGGCTGGGGAGGGAGTTACAAAATTCAAGGCATTGAAGTTTGAAACAGATGTTTAGCCTCCTCCATTTCAGAATACTGACTCAGAGACCATGGCAACATGTTTTAAATGTTGTGGTAGAAAATTATTAATCCTTTAAACATATATAAGATTTTTGGAAATTGCCAAAAGAATGCCAAATTCAAGGTTGGTGGAAAAAGAGTAGTGGCCAAGTTGTTTAATACTATTTTGGTATTTGGCATTTAAAATTTAGGTATGAGGATAAAACCAAAATTAAAAACATAACTGACATTTCTGTGTGCCTTATAAATAGGATCTCTCAGGAATTCCAAGGGAGTACGTTCCAGGCATGGGGCAGAACCAGTGCAAAGAAATGGAGACAGGAAACTATATGAGAAACAATGGACAAGTTTGGAGAGATCAGAGAGTGCAGAAGAGGCATAATATGAAATGAGGCTGGAGAATTTGTTTGAGTTCAGACTGTGAAGGCTTCAAAAGCTAGGCAAAAGAGTTTATATTTTATTTCTACAAGCATCAGGGAACCATTGGAGTTGATGGAGTAAGGGAGTCACATGGTTAGATCTGGGTTTAAGGAAAATCACTTTGGACAGCTACCCTAAACACCCATAGAATATGACTCTAAACAGATTTTAGAGCTGCGAAACTCTCCAAAATACAGAAAATGCATCTGTTGCTGCAGGCAGCTCAGCAGGTGGGGCTCATTGCAGCAGTCTGGGAGCTGTGGCCATCCCGGCCCAAAAACCCCATCCCGGCCAGGCTCCAGGGCAATTGGCCGAGCGGAATCTATAGGAGACCAGATTGGCGGTACTGGAGGCACAGTTCCCACATTTATCAGGCCAGAGAAAAGGAAGCTAAGAGAAAGGTCAATGGATTTTGCTAAATTTGGGGGAGAAGAGCAGTCCGGCCAAGCTGCTCCCAGGGCAAGGAAGCAGTGAGAGGCTGGCTGTGGCAGCGGGAACGGCTGAAAGCAGCAGTGGCCTCCACTGGGCTGCTTCAGAGACCCTGGCCTGCAGATAGCAGGGGGGAGTGAGACAAGCAATCAGAACCAAGGGCTCTTGCGTTGAGTGGCCTGGATGTGGATTATGGGCTGGAGTGGTGGTCCTGGGGCGCACTTTCAGCAAGCCAAAGCTGGCGGGGGGCTGCAGCACCCCACAAATAGCTCCGGCAGCTCTGAAGGCCCCAGAAATTTGGGACAGAGCTTTCCCATCCCCCAGGAAGCAGAGTTCCACAGAGCTAAAAAAAGAAGCAATTAATTAACTGGACAACATGAGGAAAAGGAAACAAAATAAGAACAGCAATAAAACTCAAGAATTCTTTTTTGTGGACAAAAATGATCAATGCATGGAAGGGAGTAAGACAACACAGTCAGAAATCCCACACCAAATGCTTCCAAGACACTTGAAGAATTCCTAGAAGCGACAGATCATCTAAAAAGGACTTTGAAAAACAAATAAGAGAATTAGAGGAAAAATTGGGAAGAGAAATGAGAATGATGCGAGAAACTCATGAAAAGAGAGTCAACAACCTGACTGAAGAAAACAACACTTTAAAAATAGATTAACTCAAACGGCAAAAGAGGCCCAGAAAGCCAATGAGGAGAAGAATGCCTTAAAAAGTCAAATTTCCCAGATGGAAAAAGAATCTCAAAAGCATTCTGAAGAGAATAATTCCTTCAGAATTAGAGTGGAGCAAGTAGAAGCTAATGACTTTATGAGGAACCAAGATACTATTAAACAGTTACAAAGAAATGAAAAAATAGAAAGCAATGTGAAATATCTTCTTGAAAAAAACCACTGACCTGGAAAATAGATCCAGGAGAGACAAACT
>JAQQSW010015665.1:0-11837 GCA_028646575.1 Pseudocheirus occidentalis | reverse complement strand
TTATTTTGGTAAATGCTTTTTTTTATATATACTATTACATTGTGGGTGGGAGTGGGGGGTGGGAAGATGTCTTTCATAGATGAGAGAGAGAGAGAGAGAGAGGAGGAAGGGAGGGAGGGAGAGAGGGAGGGAGGGAGGGAGGAAGGAAGGAAGGAAGGAAGGAAGGAAGGAAGGAAGGAAGGAAGGAAGGAAGGAAGGAAGGAAGGAAGGAAGGAAGGAATATAGATGTGCTTTCTCTCAGCTCTTTCTTGCCAAGCTCGAAATTGTGTATTTCTTTTGGGTCCTTAGACTGCAGGTTCCCTAAGGACAAGGACCCCATCTTTTCCATCTAGCTCAACCATATCACAAAGTTTCAGCAATCCAAACTCAATGAGTGTTCAAAAATTCATTTACCATGACTGGTAAATTCCTAGCCTGAATTCCTAGCCTGAAAGAGTATTTAAATGTTAATGCATTGATTAAATAGCCTGTGAGGAAAGTAGTTAAGAATAGAACATGTCAACCAGAGAATTTTTTTAATGTTTTAATTTCCTCAGACAAGCTCTTACTGTGCAGATTAGACTATGAGATATATGACTTTTATCGACTGAGTATCTGTGCTACTTAGCATCTGTGTAACTCTAGGCAAATCACTTCTACTCTTGTTCTTCCCCAATAAAATAAATTACAAGATCTCCAAGGTCCTTTTGAGTTCTAATGTATCCAGGTATGTAATAAAGTCTTGGGGACTATCTTCCCAGGACTACCTTCCTGTTACTCCAATTCTGACTAACTCTTGGCTCAGCCCCCACATCCTGCAAGATTTCCTGTTTTAGATCCAGCTGTCAACAAGTCACTTGGACACCCAATCAGAGGAAATCAAAACAGCTTTATTAGGAAAAGTTTGGTCATATCAAGAAGCAACAGGTACAGATAGCAAAATCTACAGCAGATGAAAACTGCTACCAAGATCAAGTTTTCCACAAGAGGATGCAGAGAAGCAACAGGTTTGGCTGCCTCCCTACAAGCTCTTCCTCTCCCTCATTTCCTTGCACATTAACCACAAATTGCAGCCCCTCCACCCCTTTGATGCAGTATAGTTTCTCTGCATATTCTCTTGAAGTAGCTAGGTCGGTCAGCGGCTAGAGCTCCAGGCCTGGATTCAGGAAGACTGGAGTTGAAATCCAGCCTCAGACATTTACTGGTCGTTGACCCTGGACAAGTCACTTAATCACTATGTGCCTCAGCTTCTCCAACTGTAAAATGGGGATGATAACAGCACTGACCTTGAAAGACTGAGATATTATTTGTATGATAGATATTTGTGAAATGAGATCATTGTAAAGTGTTTAGTGCAGTGCTTAGCATGTAGTCAGTGCCATATAAATGCTTGTTCCTTTCCCCCTTTCCTGATGATAGATCAGGTCTGCTGCTTTGCTAAACCTTCTGCCCCTCTGACACAGGCCTAGTTTGAATCCTCCTGGGACAAAAAGGCAAAGATTCACTGCACTGAGGGAATGAGAAGAAGAGGACCCTCGATGCTTGTGAGCTGAGACCACCAAACACAGGAGGAACAAGAGTCTTCTAGCACCACAATGGCCATTAACTTCCCTGTTATCACATCTTGTCCTTAGTGTGTCTGGCTCCCCTTTTCTCATCACTTCCTTTGTCCTCTGCCCAGCCAACTAGTCCTGACCATTTCAGCAGCAGCATTGCCAGCATTTAAGCAGCGCTTACTGTGTTCCAGACATGGTGCTAAGGACTTTGCAGATATTATCTCTCTGATTTTCATAATACACAGGTGCTATAATTATCCCCATTTTAAAGTTGAGGGAACTGAGGCAGAGAGAAATTAAGTGACTAGCCCAATGTCACAAAGCTAGTGTCTCAGACTAGATTTGAACTCATGTCTTCCTTACTCCAAGCCCAGCATCCTATCCCACTACGCCAGCTTAGATGTCTGTTTCAACACAGACACAATAACAGAAATGTCCCAATGACGGTAGTCTCTAGAGAAACACTGCCTGGAGGCTCTGGCACCCCATCCATTCAGATTCCTAATATTCTGTGATTCTGTTACAATGTCAATTATAGCCAAAAATACATGGAATCATGTCATGCCACTCTGTTCATTGTCCCTGTCAGAGAAAGAATCCCAGAGGACCATGGGCAGACTCAGCATGGTGTTTCTTATGTTCTTACGATATATTGACTTAAGAGAAATCTGCTGCCTTGTTACTCCTCTGGGATACAGTTTAAATTTTAAAAAGAAGAGGAAGAAGGAGGAGGAGGGGGAAGAAGGAAGAGGAGAAGGAACGAGGAAGAGGAGGAGGGAGAGAATGTTCCTGCTTTTTCTTTAAGACTGGAAACTCTATTTTTCTTTTCTTTTCTCTCTAAGATTTGTTCCTCCACCTATTTCCAGGGAGAGCTGGGGAAGTTTACTGGATAAAACACAATGCAAGATAAGACATTAAAAGAATAAGACATAACAGGATAGGCCACCTAAAACTGGGATTCTTGTGTCCACAGACCCCTAAGGAGAGCATGGATTTCAGGGTGTCTGCAAACTGGGATGGGAAAAATTTACATCCTGATTTCAATATAACTGATTTCCTTTGTATCTTATTTTATGTATTTAAAACATTTTTCAGAGCAGGGATCCATAGACTTCACTAAGGGAGCCATGAAATAAAAAAGGTTAAAGACCCCTTATTTAAAGGAAGTTGAAGGAGCAGATGCTGAGACACCTCAGATAAGCCATGTACTACAACTGAGTGTAAACTATTTTGTCTGGTTCTGCTCCTAGAGAGGGATCAGGATGGGGTGTTATAGGGTCCATAGTACTGATTGACCTCCTGGAGAGCAAGAGGAAGGTGGTAGAAGAGAAGTCCCAGTCTGGGAATGAGGTACTGTGTACTGGTAGTCAATAACAGACAAATCAAATGAAAGGAAAGATCCCAAAGAAGGCAAAGTATCAGTGGAAGAATGATGGTCAGACCAGAAATTCATAACAAGATCTAAGTGAGACTTAAGCAAGAGATAAGGGCCAAGTTTTATTCAGCCCTGCAAGGGTTTGGTGCTGGCTAGTGGATGAGAGGTTGAGCTAACCAAAGAAAGTGGATTCAAAATTATTGAATTCCAGGGATGCATATGTACAAAAAAATAGCTGTAGAAGCTCTCTGTTAATATAGAAGCAAAAGGTAACAATAACAAATTATTTTTTAAAAAAGAAAGAAAAGATAAATGAAGAAATGGTGACAGAAAATATAGTTGCTCTCAATGAGTTCAAATCCCTAGGTCTGAGAAAACCACACACCAGACAAAGGCATGAATCAAGTGTGGGCTGGGTATTGGTGTCATTCCCTGGACACACCTGGACTACAAGCAATGCATTCCCATAATTCCACCATCCTGGAAGATTCCATAGTTGTGATTCCTGATCCTCAATCTTTGGAAAACAAACAAACCACAGAGAATGAGGAATATATTGTTGGAATGGATATGGGGAAATGTTACAATCTTTAAAAAAAAGGCAATGCAGTTGCATATTTGAAGACCAGAGATGTCAACAGGTCCCTGAGAAAAATAATCTAGAATGTCATTTTTCATTTAAATTTCTATTGATATCTTTTGGTTTTATATCACCTTTATTTCTGTGTATGTCACCCTCTTCCCTACCTATCAATTCATCCCTTATAACAATGAATAGAAAAGGTTGGGGGGGTGGGGAGGAAATGTAATTGATCAAAACTGACCAACAACTATACTACAACCAGTCCTCGATTAATGTAAGTGGACCGTCCTGCTGGGACACCAGCCAGCATGGGGTCCTGCCTCATACCAAGGAATCAAATTTGTGAATTTATATAAAGCAATGACTATCTATCTGTACATACACATTGTAAAATATCTTATTAAGGAACTTGGCTGTAGGCACTTACAAAGGGAAAGGGTAATCACTAAAAGACAACATGATCTTATCAATACAATATCAGGTCATGGTAGATTGACCTTGTTTTCCCTTTTTTTCCTTGCTTTGGACTGGGTTCTAGAATTGGAAATCAGGGACCAGAAGAAGACATACTATACCAGGATTTTAGCCAAGAATTAACAGTCTTCTTTACTATTCCTGTGGATAAGATGAAGAGATGATGGCTAAATGATAATAAAATTAGGTAATTTCCGAAGTGGTTGAATGAATAGATTGTAAGAGTAATCAAACATGGGTCAGTCATATATAAGAAGGTCTTGAGGAGAATATCCCAGGCATCTCTTGCTGGTTTTGTTCTTTTCTATCAGTTACTTGGATAAAGACATGACTGTTTTATCAATATCAAGAAGAATTTCTGAGAAGAGTATTTCAAGGCACTCCTAATATAGAGATTCCTTCCATCGTAGAAGATATCAAAGCCTATCATTTAGTAGGCAAACCTATGGATTGTGGGTTCATAAATTTAGAATGTGAAGTAACCTTAAAATCCTCCAAGTCCATTTTACAGATGAGGAACTGAGGCTAAAGCTTGAGCAAGGTCACATAGCTTGCAAGCATCTGAGACAGTATTTGGACCTGGGGCTTTCTGACTTCAGGTCCAATACTCTACTGAGTGCTCCCTGCTGCCCCTGAGTTACCTAAGATAGAAGAAGTGATGAGATAATGATGAAAAGACTATGGCTCCAGGAACAGATGACCTGAGTTCAAATTCACCTCCTACACTTACTACTTATGAGATTTTAGGCTTAAGCTATTTGGGGCTCACTCTCTTCATTTATAAAATGAAAATGTTGGGCTAGATGGCTTCTGAGATTCCTTCTAGCTCTAGACCTAAGAGCCTATAATCTATGATCCTGTAAAAGGTAGTAAGCAATTTTCCCAGGATCATTTAGACAGTAAGTATCAAAAGCAGGATTCAAATAGAAGTCTTCCCAGCTCCAAGCCTGGAGCTGTATCCAGCCATGCTGCCTCCCTCTCTTTCATTTCCTTACTAAAATGTGGTGCCTAGAACTGGCCTGGGTCTTTCTGATGTGGTCTGCTCAGGCAAATAGTAGGACTAACACGATAGTGAATTGGATGCAATGTGAAAAGAGAACTAGGAAAGACTTCAGTCCAAACGTTCCCTCTGATATTAGCTGTGTGCAAGATTCTCTAAGACCCATTATCTCATTATTACTATTATCTGCTGTTAACGCCATGCACCAGCAGATTCCCAAAAGAATGCTGCTGTGAATAGCAATTGCATAGTATAGTGAACACTCTGTTTATTCCATTACAAATCAAGGCAAACATTCACAATATATCACAATATAATATTTACAACATTACATCTTATCACAGAAAATCACAATATAGTGTTCATAACAGCTTAACATTAGAATGGCCACACAGTTTTCACTACAGTGGCCGCAATATTTAGAATAAAGAACAAAAGAATAAACATCTGGTTTACCTAAGGGAGAAACCCTCCTTACTTAATCATTCAGTCAATTCACAATACAATAATCAAACTTCCACTCATGGGGCAACCATTAACTTAATCAGTCACTAATCTAGATTCACAATTACTAAATATCATTAATCACTAGTACAGTCATTAGAAAACCACACAAATCCTCCACCCCTTGGTGTCCAGCAAACCTCAGTTTCATCCAAGGGAAGGCCTTTTCTTCATCTTGATTATGGGTAGTCTCTCTGATTCCCTGGATCCCCTTCCATGGTCCCAGTTCCCTGAATCCACCAAAAAGTCACCTGGATTCAGAAGCAGACAGCTCCCAGGTTCTTGTCCATCCTCAGGGCAATCCCTAGCACACACTGAAGTTCACAGGGTCCAGCACATCTCAAACCCTTCACCACTTCTCTTGCCTGGAACTCAAGGATCAGCCAGGCCATGAACAAACAAGGTCTTATCCTGGTCATGCTTCTTCAGTCCTGCAGCAGCTTAGCTGGCCCTAGGACCCAGAAGGAATATCAACCTTCCAGGCAAGCCCTCTCAGCCTTCCAGGCAGCCTTCACCAGATTCTGGCCTCAGGAAAACTCTGCCTCAGTTCTCAACTTCCAGATGCTGTGAGAGAAACTCTCTCCCTCTCTGTCTCTCTGTCTCCCCATCTCTGTCTGTCTCTCTGTCTCTGTCTCTGTCTCTCTGTGTCTCTGTGTCTCTGTCTCTCTCTGTCTTTCTCTGTCTGTCTCTCTCTCTGTCTCTCTCTCTCTCAAGAAAACTCCAACTCACTTCTTCAGTCCAGCAGCCCAGCTTCCAGATGCTGAGACAATCCTGCTTCTTCCAATGAGGGTCAACAGGAGGAAAATTCCAATTCTGTTTCTCTGTCTCTAGAATTCTTCTTTATATACACACACTGGCCTCCTGTCTCATCCAATCCCCTTCTTCCACATCAACAGGGGAGTTCACATGCTTTTAACAGGGAACAGAGTTCACACCTTCCATATTTAGCCCTAAATTACTAAGTGCTAAGTATCTGCTAAACTGATTGCTATTACATCTGTAATACAGGCATAATAACACATGTAGTCTCTGCTTCACAGGGCTTTGTTTGAGACCATAGGTATGAATTGATTCAATGGACTTTAAAGCATAGTTTAATATGGCACAATGGGTAGACCACTGGACCTGAAGACAGGAAGACCTTAAATCAAACCTAGCCTCAGACTTGGTAGCTATATGACCCTGGGCAAGTCACTTAACTTCTGTCTATCTCAGTTTCCTCAACTCTAACATGGGGGCAACAATAACACCTACCTCCAAGGGTTGTTGTCCAAAAGACTTGGAATTTGGTGCATTCTGAGAAGAGGTGTTGCTGTTGCCCCCTCCTCCCCACTCCTGTCTCTTGGGCAAAGTTAGAAAATGTTATATTTCACTTTCACTAATAGCCTGTTATGTAAAATATTCCACATGGCATCTGTTTTGTCCCAAATCTTCAGTGTCTTACAGTCTCTTCTTCAAACCTATTATTTTCTTTTTGATTGGGATGCAACTTCCTTATGTAGAATGACCCTGTCTAGGGGAAAACATGATGACCCAAATTAATAAGTCCAATATAGTTCCAAAAGCAATACCACATTAAAGGAGACCTTAGGTAGAGTGCTGCTGATGAAACTGAACCTCACACACACATAGTGAAACTTTTCCTTGCTAGTTATATTCCTTAATTTTGTCTAAGATGTTATAGAATGAAAAGATAAACCTTAAACTATTAAATAGATAATATTTCATTCATATTCAAATAAATCATTGATATTAAATGAAACATTGTTGTTGTTATAACTATGACTATTAGGGGAGGACTGGAAGTCTTATTTCCACAAATCTTACCATCAGGTATTGTCAGACCCAGGGTCTCCCAACTGACAATATCTCAAGTGTATCCTAAGCTTTCAGCTGTTCAGAGCAGGCTCCCACACTAGCCCATGAAGTTCATGGGAATTTTGCCATTAAAGTTATTTACACAGCCCTATTTATAATTCTTTTCCAATCACCAAACAAAAAAAAAGCCTAAAATCCATACACACTAAATTCCTTATAAACACCCGAAAGGATCATCAGCATAGGGGATTTCTTCCACAGAAACACTTCACAATTTGTCAGTGGATCCTAGGGAGTTTCCAGGGTCACAGAGAAGTTAAGTGACTTGCCTGCAGTCATTTAGTCAGAAAATGTCCAAAGTGGAATTTCAACGCAGGTCTTCCCAACTCCAAGACAGACACTCTATCCACCCTACAGATTACTTCTTTTTTTTTCCCCCCCTCTTTGGTTACTTATTTTTTATAAACACTGTAAACTTAAATGTTCCTATGTTCCTTCTTTGTTTTCTTTCTCTCTCTCTCTTTTTCATAGCATGTTTTACATTTCAGCCTAAAAGTCTCCTGACTCTTCATCACTTCTGCTATCCCAGGGACTCTCTATGCCCAAGGGCATCATTCTTTCCCTTTTTTTTCCACTTCCCTTCCTGCAAAGGCCAATAAATCTTAGCCTTGTAGCTGGAACTTACTCACTCTTTCTTTCCCATAATCTTTGCCAATTTCTTCTAAAAAACTTGGACTTCAGTACATTCTGAGACCAGGTGTTGCTGTGACCCTCCTCTCCACTCCTATGTCTTGGGCAGGGCTAGAATGTTATGTTTTGCTATTACTAATGGCATATACTGTAAAATATTCCACATAACATCTCTGCTTTGTCCCAAGTATTCAATGTCTTACAGTCTCTTTCTCAAAAACCTAACATTTTCTTTTTGATAAGCATAGAAACCTCCTTGTGCAAGTAACTTTGTCTAGGGGGTAACACGATGGCCCAAGGAAGTCCTATATGTGAGGTAGTTTCAAATACAATGCTACCCTAAAGGAGACCTTAGCTATAGAGATGTTTATATATTTGGAATTTACACATTCGGATAGTGAAGCTTTTGCTTGTTACATTTCTTAATTTTGTCCAAGATCTCATTGTACATGGTCCTCACAGGTCTGTAAGACAAAACAACAATGTCAAATTCAGACTCAGAAATAGGGGACCACTAAACTAGCTAAAGATCCCTGCTGGCTGAATATTGACTTAGAAAACCACATACGGTCATTATCTATGTTCTATTGCATTTTTATTTATTTTGTTCAATATTTCCCAATTACATTTTGATCTGATTTTGGTTGGAGGTGTTACAACAGTGTTTGGTGCCTCTGAGATAAAGGATACCTATAAGGTAGTGTAAGCACCTGGTCCATGATGCTATATAAAATGCATAAAAGGCAAGTCTCATTTTCACTCTTGCAATCAATGTGTTCAAGGTTCCTAAGGCAACTATCTTGATTAGGGAGGTAACATCAACCCAGAAACCTGTCTTCCCCATCCCCAAGTGTAAAAGCACAGAGACTGAGCCATTTCAGATGCCCTAAACTCCCCATGAATATTTGATGTTTGGTATTCCTACCTGGCATACGGAACAAGCAGGAATTGGAAGGGCCCGGAAGCAACCAAGTCTCATCCTAGAAAGCTTCCTGTGGTCCCAGATCCCTGTGGGTAACACCGAATCAAAGTGAAACAAAGGACAGGTAAGCATGTGTTTATGTTTCTTGTGCTTCTCCCACCCGCAATCTCTGCCAGATTACAGGGCATCTGTTTCAGATGCATATTGTGCATAACTATAAATATTCATGTTTTCTCTGAAAGCTCCTTAAGGGACTGACTGTCACTGTTGACAGGTGCCTGGCCAGTGGGTGCCTAATAAATGCATGTTAACTGACTGAAGGGAGCTCAGTGTTTTCATTGATATACAGACATCAAAGGTAGGAGGAAATAATCACTCTGCCCAAACTGTCAAAAGCTGGGTATAGTAGTTGCTCCCTCCAGAGCTATACAGTAGCCTCTCACCAGCCCCTTCCAGACTGTCCACGTAAGCTCACTCAGATAATTTCACTGCATGGCTTTGGGAAGGTCACTTCATCTTTGTGGACCTCAGTTTCCCAAAATGTAAAATGAAAAGGGGTTGAACTATAAAGGGCCCTTTCATCTGGATACAGTGCTGAATCTAGAGTCAGTAAGACTTGAGTTCAAATCCTGGCTCAGACACTTAATACAGATAGATTGCTTAATGTCTATTGGCTGTATTTTTCTCATCCATAAAATGAAATAATATTTCATCACACTTTGCAAACCTCAAAGTGCCAATAAATACTAATGATCATTATTACCACCTTCTTTGCATCCCTTTTTTCATATTCATTTTACTGTCTTGCTGACTAGCCAAATATCTCTGCTAGTCAGATTTTGTCTTTCTTTTTTTTGGTCATATGATGTTAGTTAGAGTCCATTAGATTGGAATTCTAGCTCACATTTATCACTCACCTGCCTAGAAAAATTTCAGCCAAGGCCAATGAGACTTTTGAGCAATGATTCTCTCTTCCCCCTTCCACTTCCACCCCAAATCTGGCAAATTGCTTTGTCAGAGTCTGGCTTCTGTCTCTTTAAAGAGCAAGGCCTTTGATGTCCTTTATCTGCTTTAAACTGAAGCGGGAGAGACCAAAAAAGATAAGAGGAAACACCTCACCTGGTATTTCAGGCGAACCTGGGGCTCCTGAGCAAAAATTTCAGCAAGGGGCCCTTAGCCTTTGTTAATTGTTAACTAAACACCACACCTCTGCTGGGCCCAAAAAATTGCCCCTTGTATGACTCAAGTTCGTGAAATCTTAGAGTTGTCCAAAAGATTTGTTTTTCAGGGCCTTCTGAGAAGTGTTGCTGTGCCCCTCCTTGCTGCTCCTGTCTCTTGTGGAAGTATCCAGTCCAGGCTTCCCCAGAGTGGAAGAATCTCATCTATCTTAACACTGTTGTCGTTCTCCACTGTGATTTAGCCTCATGAGTTAATGTGCAGACAATCTGATGATACCAGTTGGCAAATAGTTCTTTTGGGAGATGAGTTCAAATTCAGCCTCAGACACTTACTAGCTGTGTGACCTTGGGCAAATAACTGAACCCTATTTGCTTCAATTTCCTAATCTGTAAAATGAGTTGGAGAAGGAAATGGCAAACCTCACCAGTATCTTTGCCAAGGAAACTTCAGATGGGGTCACAAAGAGCTGGACATGACTGAAACCACTGAACAACAACAACAAATCCTTAGATACATCTCAACTGGTTTTCACAATATCCCTGATTGACAGGTACGATTGGTATTTGTTTCTTCAGTTTCTAGATAAGAAAACAGCCTCAGGGTGAGGAAATGATTTACCCAAGGTTTCAAGGCCAGTAAGTAGGAGAGAGAGAGGATTTGATCCTGGGACTTAGACTTTAAGTGCAACATGTTTTTCTCGATATTATGCTGCCTAATTACCTACAAGTTTAAAGATGTGAAGGAAATTATGATTTTCATAATAATTGATATGACATGTATAATGATTATATTAATAATTCAGTTTAGCTGTAATAGCTGTAATCTATTTTTTTAAAAAAGTTTATGTCTAAATCACTATTGATTAGAGAAATGCAAATTAAAACAACTATGAGGGAGTTAGAAAAAAAGAAAAGCGAAGATGGCGGCATAGAAGCAGCAAGGTCCCGCAGCTCCCACACCGCCACCCTAAACACCCATAAAATACGAGCCCAGACAAAGTCTAGGAAAATCTAGGACTCTCAGACTCACAAAAATACAGAGAACACAGCTCTCGCTGAAGGCAGCTCGGCAGCAGGGACTCAGCGCTGCCGCCGGAGCAGAGGCTGGAACAGCCGGAACAGCCGAAGTCGAGACTGCGGCCAGGCCTGGGGCGGTGGGAAGGAGCTGAGCTGAGCCCCGCAGCCAGCCTGCAGGTTCTACAGCCTCCAGCACCCCCACATCTGCCAAGGTGTGAGGAGCAGGACAGGAGCAGCTTGCACGGCAGAGGAGCAGAGACCCAGCCAGCCCAAAACCGCAGCCCTGGCCAGGCAAGGCCCCAGGGCGGCCACGAGGAGCAGCTGAGCCTCCCAAGCCGCAGCCTGAGTCTGCTTCAAAGAAAATATAAACCACCGGCCTGAGGGGAGCTTCGGTCAGAGACCATTAGTGAAAGCTGAAACTTTGAAACTTAATTGGGGGGGGGATAAAGCAGTTCGGCCATTCTACCCCTGGGGCAAGGAAGCAGTGGGGGAGGGAAACTACTGGAACCAGCAGCAGTGGCCCCCACCAGGCTGCTTCAGAGCCCCTGGCCTGCGGACTCCGCAGGGGGGCTGAATCGATTGATCGGGGCTAAGTGCTCTTGTGCTGAGTGGCCTGGATCCAGATCTTGGTCTTGAGTGGTGGTCCTGGGGTGCACTTTCAGCAAGCCAAAGCTAGGGGGCTTTGCAACACCCCCCTAATAGCTCTGGCAGTTGGAAAAACCCCAGCAATTTGGAACAGAG
>JAQQSW010015664.1:0-11837 GCA_028646575.1 Pseudocheirus occidentalis | reverse complement strand
GGTTAATCATCCCATATAGGAGAGGCAAGGGATAACTGTTACAACTTTACTTTCAATTACTCTCATTGAATTTAGCTTAGGGAAGAAATGGCATGAACGCTAAACTGAGCATCATGCCACACAGGAGAGTAGGGGGCATGAGGATGAGAGGGGGGATGATGGAGGGGAGGGCAGGGTCTGGGAGAGGGATGCTGGAAGCACATACTTCAGGAAAGGGACAGGGACAGAATAGAGAATAGAACAAGGGGGTAGGGATAGGAAGGAGGGACATATGATCACTGTCACAATATGTCCACTATGAAGATGTCCTGTATAATCACACATCCACAGCCTGTATTGAATTGATTGTCCTTCCAGTGGGGATGGGGGACAAGGGAGGAATAGAAAGAATCTAGAATTTAAAGCTCTGCAATACTTGCAACTAGGAATTAAGATATACAGGGGCTGGGGTAGGGAGACCCTCCCTGCCCTACCAGAAAGTAAGAGAGCAGATCAGGGGAGGGGTTTTACAGTGGGATTACTGTTTTAGGATTGGGGTAGGGGAAAGATGGGGAGAAAATTTGTAATTCAAAAATATAATGAAAATGAATGATGTAAATAAGAAAAAAATAAAAATTTATTTAAAAAAAGTAGTTTCCTTCTTTTTCTCTTTTAGTTAGGTCTACTTTTTGCTTTTGCTTTGTCTGAGATTAGGCCTGTGCCCCTGATTTTTTCACTTCTGCTGAAGCACAATAGATTCTGCTACAGCCACTTACTTTTAGTCTGTGTGTGTTTCTGCTTCAAATGTGTTTCTTGTAAACACATGATTCTGATTTTTGATCCAATCTGCTGTCTGCTTCCATTTCATGGGAGAGTTCATCCCATTCACATTTAAAGTTATGATTACTGTGTATTTTCCTCCATCCTACCTTTCCTCCTCTTTGTCTTCTCTCCTTTCACCCTTTCCCTCCTCACCAATATTTTGCTTCTGTCTACCATATTCCCTGATCTTCCCTCCCTTCTGTTATGTTGGTTTCCTACCTTCCTTTATTTAATCTTCTCCTCTCCTATTTTCCTATTAGGTAAGATAGATTTCTTTTTTTATCTGATTGTGTATATTATTCCTTCTTTGAGCCAGAACTATTGCAAGTAAGTTTCAAGCAGTGCCAATTGCCCATCCTCCCATTTTCCCCTCCACTATAATAGGTTTGTTACACCTCTTTCTGTGAAATAATTTACCGTATTCTGTCTCTCCCTTCCTTCTGCATGCATTGTACTACTTTTTCTGATTCTTTAGTTTTTTAATGTCTTTAATTTTCTTAATGTCTTTAATGTCTTAATTTTTTAATGTCTTTAATTTTAATGCTTTTAATTTTTTAATATATTGTTCAATTTTTTTGTTCAATTCTAATCTTCTATTTATGAAAACTTAAAATGCTTCTGTTTCATTGAATGACTATTTCCTCCCCTGAAGTATTATGCTTAATTTTGCCAGGTAGATGATTCTTGGTTGTAGTCCTAGCTCATTTGTCCTCTAGTACATAATGTTCCTTGATCTCAGATCCTTTAATGTTGTAGCTTCTAAGTCCTTTGTAATCCTGGTTGTGGCTCCTTGATATTTGAATTGTTTCTTTTTGGCCACTTGTAGTGTTTTTTCCTAATATGATAGTTTTGAAATTTGGCTATGATGTTCCACTAAAACCACTGTTTAAGAAAGATATCGATAACTTGAAAAGTGTGCAAAGGAGAGAATGGTGGAGGGCTCTGAAACAATGTCAAGCAAGGATTGGTTGAAGGAACTGGAGGTGTTTAGTCTTGATTAGAGAAGACTCAGGGGAACATGATTACTGTATTCAAGTATTTGAAGAGCTATTGAATAAAAGATCACTTGTTTGACATGTGACAATAAGAATTCCTTTCATGTATGTATTGAATGAGATAACCTTGGAAGTTCATCCAACTTTCAGATTTTGTGATTATGAAGACACCCTAAACCTGAATAAAACCTAGGCTTCAAGTGATACGTCCCAGATTGGTGGGGTGTGAGCACGAAGAGCCAAAGACAATGAGAAAAGTATCTTTTTAGACATCAGATTCACCAGTGCATGAATATGAGTCTAAAACTTGGGCACCCGGGTGCATGAAGCACCCCAGCCTCCTGGATCCAGGGCTAGTTTGTAATTACATTAGAAACAGATAATATTTATCTAGGACAGTGGTTCTCAACCTTCCTAATGCCACGACCCTTTAATACAGTTTCTCATGTTGTGGTGACCCCCAACCATAAAATTATTTTCGTTGTTACTTTATAACTATAATTTTGCTATTGTTATGAATTGTAATGTACATATCTGATATGCAGGATGTATTTAAATTGAACATAATCCACAGGTTGAGAACTGCCAATCTAGGAGTCTGACTTCAAAAAGGAGAGAGAAATTTTTTGGAGGAGATGATTGAGACTTTAGCATATTTATAGGCATTAAGAAAGGGGTTGGAGGATAAAGAAAGATAGAAAATTGGAGTGTGATGGTGGTAAATGGAGTATTTCCCAGAGAAAATGGGAATAAGGATGAAAGTAGAGGGGTCAACTTTGGTAAGAGGAAGGGTCAACTCTTTCTCAAAGATTGGAGCAAAAGGGAAGAGACTGGTGAACAATGGTAAGGGAATTTAGATTACTGAACTGGGGAGAAGACAGAGTTCATCACAGATAGCCTCACATTTTTTTTGGTGGTGGTGGTGGTGGAAATATGAAACAAATATCTCTTCTGGAATAAGAGTGGAGTAGTGGCATAGTGGGCTTGAGGAGATAGAAAAAATTTGAAGCAAATTGTAGGTAGTACAATAAAGAGTCAATAAAAGAAGAATACACAACTTGACATGTAGCAGTGAGGGTCTTTTTTATTTGAGACTATATTACATAAATTTGTAGCAGATAGGTTAGGAGCATTGCATTACTTTCTTCAGTAGGGTTTAGAGGTACAGTGGAATGAGAATGGAGAAGGTAAATAGTGGGAGAAAATCAGGGTTGGGATTTAGAAAAAGATGAATGACTATAGGACAAAGAACTACGTAAAACTGAAGTGGTTAACCTCAGGGTCAAGATTTTGAAGGAGTCAGAGCAGGGATAGTGATTCAGAAAAAGTGAGAAGGTTGTGCTTTCAGGTTATGGTGAGAATTGAGAATAGATTTTGGAGGCATAGGGAGAGAGGGAAGAACAGAAGATTATGGCCAGATATATGAATTCCAGATGTAGCTGATAGATCCAGATGGATCCTGATGCAGAAGATTTATGGATGATGATGATGATACTAAGAGTATGGCCATATCTCTGCATGTCTGAGGTACAGTAAAGATGCAGATTATTGGCATTAATAACGGTGATAAACTAAAAACCAAGGGTATTTGAGGGAACATCAACATATATTGAAGTCCCTAAGAAGAAAGGGAAGGGTTGAGTGTGGAGAGGAAGATTGTGTTCTGGTTACTGAACTCCTTGAGAAAGGAAGGAAAATTATATTAAATTTCAGCAGATTCAACACTAGAATCTAGCCAAGGATCTATATCTATCTATATCTATATCTATCTATATCCATATCAATATCGATATCCATATTCATAGTTATAGCTGTATACATATACACATGTATATATATGTATACACACACAAACATATATATATATATATATATATACATACACACATACAGAGGGTGAATATCAAAGGAAAAGAGGTTTCTGAGAGATAATAGGTAGGTAGAAGTTCTTCACAATACCTTCATCTATGGATGCATAGAAGCGTAAGGTAGCAGTAGGAGTGAGGAAGAAGAAGCTTACTTCCATTTTCTCCTGGCTGCCTCTGCCTCTCTCTCTCTCTCTGTCTCTCTCTCTCTCTCTCTCTCTGTCTCTCTCTCTCTCTCTCTCTGTCTCTCTCTGTCTCTCTCTGTCTCTCTCTGTCTCTCTCTCTCTCTCTCTCTCTCTCTCTCTCTCTCTCTCTCTGTGTAGGTGAGGATGAAAGAAAGAATATCCTATAATGGAAGAGGTCAGGGATGTAGTGTTTTCTCGGGGTGGAAGACTAGGCATGTGGTCAAGTTTCTGTAGTTTTGAGGAGATGGAAGAAGAGTGAGAGAAAGAAGTCAAATATGAAAAACAGTTTCTTCACAATAGAAGAGGGCCTTCATGACGCCCAGCAGAACTGGGATAGAGGAGGATGGGGATGAGAAAGTGAAAAGTGGTAGCAGGGCAGAGGAGTTTTCACATCTGTAGCCTACATCTCTGAATCATCAGAATTCTGAGTGGAGGGGTCTCCCAGATGGTAGACTTTAATAATTACTAGCTATGAAACATATACTGATGACTCTAATAGTTCATTAGAAAGGGAAAAATAGGTGACTGTGTGAGGTTCAAAAAAGGGGGTTCATGAATTACTTAAAGCTGCTTAACTTCTATGGGCTTCAGATTCTTTATCTGTAGTGAGCGGGTAAGGGGTTGAGTTAGATTTACTGTAAGATCTCTTCTAGTTAAAACTTCTGTGATCCTTGGGTCTTAAGGAAAAGGCTTACATCTCATCAGAAAGGGCTAGATTTAATCCCCTATAGTATTTTGTTTAACTCAGCACTAGAGGGAGCAACACTGCTGCACATGAAAGCTCAACATTCTAAGATAGGAGTTTCATGACTTTATATTGATAACTATAACATTTCAGAGAAAGAAAAATGAATAAACAATAAAACATTCTGAGTCTTTGATGACAGACCATTACCAATTAGGTTAATCACCTTTTAGATATAATACAGGGAAAGATGAGACTACATTAATGAAGATCCTCATGACATTATATGTGGACAGATCAGCACATGTGTGTTGTTTTTGGGAATGGGAATTCCTAAGGTTGGAATTTCAAGTTCGCAAATTTGAATAGTATGAAGGAAACTAGCACAGATTCTCCTCACAAATGTTGCTCACCTCCTGAAAGGGATATATTATGAATACTACTATATTTCCTTCCAAAGGTAGCCTAAAGCACAGTTTCTTCATCTAAGCAGTTGGCACAGATGAGGTAAGAATTTTGATGCTAATAAAAACCCACATTTTATATTTTATTTCAGTTTTGCTTTACTTTTTCCCTCCCTAACCTACCAGACTGAAATTGAAATGACTGAACCTCCCCAGAAGTAAATAAAACAAAATTTATTACAAATCATATAGTAATTAAAATAAATTCCTGCATTAGCCATGGCTGATATATCCATATCTATGTCTCAATCTATACCCTGAGTCCATTACCTCTCTATCTGGAGGTAAGTAGTATGTTTCCTTATAAGTTCTCTGGCACTGTGGTCAATAACTGTGTTGATCAATTTTGCAAGTTGATTGTCTTTACAATATTGTTGTTATTAGATAAATTGTTCTCCTGGTTCTTCTTCACTTTGCTTTGCATCAGTTTTTATAGATCTTCCCAATTTTTTCCCTAAAACCATCTCTTTCCTAATTTCTTACAACATAATAGCAATCTGTCACATACATATGCCATGACCTGTTCAACCATTCTCCAATTGATATACATGTTCCTCAAATTCCAGTTCTTTGTCACCACAAAAAATGCTACTGTAGATATTTTTGTACATGTGGGTCCTTTTCACCTTCCTTTGATCTCCATGGGGTACTGACCTACTAGAATATCATTGCTTCAAGGGCAGCTTTTTGTCATAGTTCCAAATTGCTTTCCAGAATATCTGGGCTGCTTTATAGTTTCATCAAAAGTACATTAATGTACAACTTTTCCAGAATTTGTCATTTTTTTTGTCAAGTTTGTTAGTCTTATGGATTGAAAGTGATAACTTAGAGCTGCTTTAATCTTCATTTCTCTATTAATGATTTAGAGAATTTTAATGTGGTTATTAATAGCTTGGATTTCTTCCTCTTCCTATCATTTGACCATTTATCCATTGGGAAATGAAAGAATTTACATTTATGTAGCACTTTAACAATACTATGAGGTAGGTAGTGCAGATATCATTTTTATAGTTAAGGAAACATAGGTTCAGAGAGAATAAGTGACTTGCTCATAGATTTGCTCATTGGTTAGTAAGAGCCAGTTAATTCATCAAAAATTTATTTATATTTCTTAAGTGCTTGCTATACTCCAAGAACTGTGCTTAGCAATGGGGATACAAAGAAGGCTAAACCTACCCAGATTCCAAAGACTTCACATACTAATGAAAGAGACAATGTGTAAGCAAACTAGTCACATACAAAATATACACAAAATAGAAGAAAGTTAATATTAGAGGGGAAGGTACTAAAAGGATAAAGACCTCCAGTAGAAGGTAGAATTTTAGCTTAGTCTTAAAGGAACCCAGGCAAAGTAAGAGGCCTAGGTAAGAAGTACTAGCATTCCAAGAAGAGAAACTGATATGGTATATGTAATGTCCCAGGAGGAACAATAACAGTTTCTATATGGGTGCATGAAGGGAAGTAAATTGTCATCCTGGAAAAGTAGGAAGGGGTCAGGTTAGGAAGAGTTTAAATGATAGTCAATTTCATATGTAATCCTGGAGGTAATAACAAGCCATTGGAGTTTATTGAGTGGTGAAGTGGTGGGGGGGAGGGCACATGAGAATGATATTGACAGACCTAACATTAGAAAAATCACTTGGTTTCTGATAAATTGGAATGGGCAGAGACTTGAGGGAAGGAGATAAATTAGAAGGTTATTGCATAGTCCATGTAAGAGGTTAAAGGTATAATATTCATATACATAAGCATATTTATAACACTTTTTGTTGTAGCAAAGCATTGTTTAAAAAAGTGGATGACCATTAGTTGCTGGATGGCTAAACAAATTGTGGTTCAGGATGATAACAGGATATTATTGCACTGTGAGAAGTTAATTAAAGGATTCCTGATGGTACAAACCAATACAGAGCAGAATCAGAACAATTTATACAATGACTACAATAATGTAAAAGAAAATCACTTTGAAAGACTTAAGAACTTGATTAATGCATTAACCAGTTATGGCATTTCTCCTGGAGTTGCCAGACAACAAACACCATATCTACTCTTCCTTGGCCCTTTCTGAAGCCGCACTGGCTCTCAGATAGATGACCATTTTCCAGGTGAAGGATCAGTCTATTAAGGAGGACTCTGCCAAGAATCTTGTCAGCAATGACTGAGAGACTCCCCCATCCCCATGATTGTCACAGGACAATCTATTTCCTTTACCTTTATAGAGATGGATAGTGGCGGCATCCTTGAACTCCTGGGGGATAACCTCCTCCTGCCATGTAACCCGGGAAATTTCAGTCAGCTTTTGTAAGAGCAATGGACCCCCCCCCCCACACACACCATCTTGTAAATCTCACCTGGAATAGAATCAGCACCAGGTGCTTTGCCACATGGAAGGAGCTTAACAGCATTCAAAACTTCTTCAGTTGGAGCTTCAGCTAGGGAGGGATTGACTTCAACCTGAGATAAATGGCCAGTTTCATAAAAAGAGTTTGGAAGAATACCTTCTGTCTTTATTCTTGAGA
The DNA here is from genome assembly GCA_028646575.1 of Pseudocheirus occidentalis. Taxonomy (NCBI): domain Eukaryota; kingdom Metazoa; phylum Chordata; class Mammalia; order Diprotodontia; family Pseudocheiridae; genus Pseudocheirus; species Pseudocheirus occidentalis. The sequence goes on along the minus strand of JAQQSW010015664.1, from coordinate 4,323 downwards.
ATACCTTTTGTAGCTTAGGTATTAATTACTATGTAAATGTGTGATATAATTCATCTATAAATTTGTTTTACTTATTTTTTTTTCGCTTTGGGAATTATTTCATAGCAACCCAATTTGTTTTTATGAGATTGGCATGTGATTGGCATGTTTAAAAGTTCTATTTATTTTTTTTTGTTAATTTTGATATTTTATAACTTTTGTAGATATTCATTGACATTCTCTGTCAGTTATGCTGGCATATTGTATATCACAGTTTTTGATAGTTCTTTTTCTTTTCTCTATTTTGTTTGATTTCCTCCTCTTTTTCTTCTTGAAGTTAGGGCAGGTAATAAATTAGGGTCATCAATTTCTTTTTTTTTAGTCTTCTCAAAAACTAACTCAGTTTTATTTATCACTTATTTTGTTGTTGTTCAATCATTTCAGTCCTGTCTGACTCTTTAGGACCTCATCTAGGATTTTCTTATCAAAGATACTGGAGTGATCTGTCATTCCCTTTTGCAACTCATTTTACAGATGAGGATACTGAAGCAAACAGTGTTAAATTTCTTGTCTAGGGTCATACAGTTAGTAAGTGTCTGAGGCGAGATTTGAGTTCAGGAACATGAGTCTTTCTGACTCTAGGTGTGAACCTCTATCCACTCTACCACCTAGATGCCCCGTCATTGCTATGGTTTTTTTTTTCAACTTTCAAATCTGTTTATATCTTTTAATTTTAAAGATTTTGTCATTGTATTGGAGTTGTTAATTTGTTGATTTTTCAATGAGGCAGCATGACTGTAGAGCCAGTCTCAAAACTCGGAAGACATGGGTCCAAAGCCTTCCTCTCACACACATTGGCTGTGGTATCCTGGAGAGTCTCTTAACCTCACAGTACTCTAGGCAAATCTCTGAGTTGCAGAGAAGGTGTTGAAATGAATCAGTAGTGAAGTTTCCTCATCCTAGCTTTTCTCTATGTCAATGAAATTACAGGACCTATCTCTATTCTTCCTTTGTTTATTTTTCCTAGTCTTTTAAAATGTATGATTCATCAAGTTTATACAACAACTCATTCACTTCTCTGTTTTTCTTATTTGTTTTTCTGTTAGCTTTATGAAAAGACCATTAAAGTTTCACACTGTTACTGTGCTACTGCCAATATCTCTTTAAACTTTGCTTAGCTTTTTCTTTATTTAAAAAAAATGATAGCAAGAAGTACCTACTAAAGCCAAGCATTGCTCTAGCAATGGAGATATGTAAAAAACCCCAAATCCATGAAATCATGGATACTTCAAAGTGAAAAAAGACCTTTGATGTAAAGAAAAATGAGTCAAAGATGTTCTGGTTTCAGTTCACACAAAAGCATTCCAGATTTTTGGAACTTAATATCTTCCTCATTCCCTTTCTCCCTTACTATTCCTTTTCCAAACTTCCTTATTTCTGTTAAGTGAACTACTACTAGGTGGTGCAGTAGATAGAGAGTACCAGGCTAGAAGTCAGGAAGACTTTTCTTCCTGAGTTCAAATGTGACCTCAGATACTTACTAACTGTGGGACCCTGGGCAAGTCATTTAATCCTGTTTGCCTCAGTTTCCTTATCTGTAAAATGAGCTGGAGACAGAAATGGCAAATGCCAAGAAACCACATGGATGGGACTGGCATGCTACTGTCCATAAGATTAAGAGGAATTGGACATGACTCTGTTGCACAGCAACAGTAGTAACTGCAATCAAAGACTGAGAGAATTGCCTAAAGCACCAAAAACTTAAGTGGTCCAGTGTCCCATAGTCAGTACATATCAGAGGCAGGACTTGACTCTTCCTGGGTTTGAATCCAGTCATCTTTGAATGATGCATCTAGGTGGGGCAGGAAATAGGGGATGGTTCCATAGTCAGGAAAACCCAAATCCAGGATCTGACATTCCTAGCTGTGGCATTCTGGGTAAATCACTTAACTTCTGTCTAACTCAATGTCCTTATTTGTGAAATAGAGAAAATAATAGTACCTGCCTCCCAGAGTTGTTGTGAGAATAAAGTTAGGTCATAGCTTATAACCTGTGGTAGTTAAGTGCTTTGCAAACTTTAACATTCTGTATGAATGTCACGCATTTATTATGATTATTATTATTCCATAATGCTATACCAAAACCATGTTCAAAAGAATTTCAGATGAGTCTGTAAGGTCTGGATATCTTCAGTAATATGTAAAATACCAATATAAAAATATGGTGGGATTTTTAAACTTCCAGTATTCCTGGACACCTTGGCGTCATAGAGAGAATGATAAACTCTGATAAATGTATTGGTAGAGTGAGAAGAAATGCTTCAGAATGACAGAAATTCCAAATATAATAAAAATTACAGCACACTGTCAGATTTAGGGCTACTAATCCAATTACCAAGGAGTTATCTGATTAAGGTAGACAATAATAATAACAAAATTAATTTAGAAGAACGAAAGGTCTTTGAACCTTGAGGGAATGAAGCAGCATGTCCAGATGTTATAAAACAGTAGGTCACAAAAGACCAACAACCTAAACTATTTGAAATTGGTTTAAAAATAGTAAAGTAGATTAGTGAAACAGATTATGGAGGCTAGAATCAGAAACAATCAGACTCAATAAACCAATGTTCAATAAACCCAGGAACAAAAAGTACTTGGGGAAAGACTCCTTGCTTCATGAGAATTGCTAGGAAAACTAGAGATGAGCTTGAGTTAAAAAAAAGGCTAGATCAGTAGATTCTAAGTAGACACATGAGCTAAAATGTAACATATTTTTAAAATTGTAGAAAAATCATGGAGATAGCTTTCATAAGTATAATTATAAGAAGAATTCTTAACTAAATAAGGAAAGTAGATTATCATAGAAATAAAATAGATAATTTCAATGACATGAAATTGAAAAATATTTTTTTCTTTTTTTTGGAGGGCAGTTGGGGTTAAGTGACTTGCCCAAGGTCACACGGCTAGTTTTTTGTGTTAAGTGTCTGAGGCCGGATTTGAACTCAGGTACTCCTGACTCCAGGGCCGGTGCTCTATTCACTGCACCACCTAGCTGTCCTGAAAAATATTTTCAATGAGTAAAATAAATGTGGACAGGATTGAGAAGAAAGCTAGAAATTAAAAAAAAAATCTTTTCCTCAAATATCATCATGAAAAATTTGATATTTAAGAAAGATAGGGAATTATCACAAATAACAAAATAGTCAACATTTATGTAGTACTTACTATACTAAATCTTTACAATTATTATCTATTTGATCCTTACAATAACCCTGAAAGGGAGATGTTATTATTACCCCCATTTTTACAGATGAGGAAACTGAGGCAAAGAGAAGTTAAGTGACTTGCTCAGGGTCACTTAGATAAGTAAGTATCTGAGACTGAATCTGAGCTCAGATCTTCCTGACTCTAAGCCCAGCCCCAGTGCATTATCCACAATGCCATATAAGCTGCATCAAAAACATAAGGTCTCTCACCAGGCTGCTTTTTGTAATTTCCTAACAGGCAAATAAATGATCAAAGAGCATGAACAATTCTCAGAATAACTGCAAACTATTAACAAAATGTCAAATATTGCTCAAAATTAATCAATCAGCAAGTGTTTATTAGGAAACTACATGTACCAAGCACTGGATTCGTTGCTGGGGATGCTAAGACAAAAATAGAACAGCTTCTTCTTTCAAAGACCTTATGTTTAAAGTGTCTTGTCATTTTCAAAGCACAATAATACAGTTAATTTTGATGATAATGATGACTAGAAGCAAATCATGAAATAATAAAACAATTAACAACTAAAACAACATTGAGATTTTTCTTAGACCTGGAAATTGTCAATCAAGAAAAAAAAAACATGTTAGTAGTTAATATTGGGAAGGCTTTGGGAGTCCAGACATATTACTATACTGTTGGTAGAGCTGTGAGTGAGTCTTCTGTTAAACAATTTAGCCTTATGCAAAAATGTGACCAAAACGCCAGTACCTTTTTATGCAGAGAACCCACTGCTAGTTATATACCCCGAGGACCTAAGAGACATAGAGTTCTCATATTTGCCAAAATCTTCATGATGTCACTTTTTTTTTGTAATAGTAAGTAATCAGAAACAGTTACCACCCATCAACTAGGGAATTACTAAACAAATTGTGGTACAGGAAAGAAATGAGGGGTATTGTTCAGTTGTGTCTGATCCTTCATGACCCTGTGGACCATAGCAAGGTAGGCCCTTCTGTCCTCCACTATTTCTCAAAGTCTGTCCAAGTTCATGTTTGTTGGTTCCATGGTACTATCTGTCCATCTGATTCCCTGCCATCCCCTTTTCCTTTTGCCTTTAATCTTTCCCAGTATCAGG
>JAQQSW010015663.1:0-11837 GCA_028646575.1 Pseudocheirus occidentalis | reverse complement strand
TTCCTAAGAGTTTTGTTTTGGGGATCTTTTTCAAGAGGTGATCAGTGAATTCTTTCAAGTTCTATTTTCCCTTCTCATTCTAAAATATCTGGGAAATTTTCCTTGAGAATTTCTTGAAGGATGCTTTCTAGGTTCTTTTTTGATCATAGTTTTCAGGGAGTACAATAATTTTAAAATTGTCTCTTCTGGATCTATTTTCCAGGTCAGTGGTGTTTTTCAAGTAGATATTTCACATTGGCTTCTATTTTTCATTTGTTTGGACCTGTTTAATAGTATCTTGATTTCTCATGAAGTCATTTGCTTCCATTTGCTCCATTCTCATTCTGAAGGAATTATTCTCTTCAGAAAGCTTTTGAGATTCTTTTTCCATCTGGAAAATTCTCTTTTTAAGGCATTTTTCTCCTCATTGCCTTATTGGTCCTCTTTTTCTATGTGAGTTATTCTATTTTTAAGGTGTTATTTTCTTCATTCAGGTTTTTAATCTCTCTTTTTCATGATTTTCTTGCATCATTCTCATTTCTCTTCCCAATTTTTCCTCCTATTCTCTTATTTAGTTTTCAAAATCCTTCTTAAACTGTTCTATGGCTTGTAGGCAGTCTGCATTTTTCTTGGAAACTTTTTGGTGTGAATTTTCTGACTATTGCCTTCCTCTGGTTCCATCCTTTGATCATTTTTGTCTGTATAAAAGGAATCTAAAGTTGGATTGCTTTTCTTAATTTGCTTCCTTTGCCTGTTCATGTTACCAGTCAATTATTTGGCTTTTGGGTTTAGTAGAACTCTGCTTCCAGAGGGGAGAACTTTGAATCACTGGTGTTTTCACAGCTGCCAGACATATTAGGAGGCCACTGCCACTGCTACCAGCTTCGGGTCATTGAAAACACACACCAGGACTACCACCCAAGACCATGATCCCATTCAAGGCAGCTTAAAGCAAGAGCATTTAGCCTCTGAAAGATGGCTTGCCACCCTGCAATCTGCAGGCCAGGGTCTTCTGAAGGAGCCATATGCAAGTGGCTGCTGGGCTGATGCTTCTGCTGTTTCCTTGCCCTGGAGGCAATTTGGCTGGACTGTCTCCTCAAATTTAGCTGAGTTCTACTTACCTTTCAATTAGTCCTATTTCTTATGGCTTGATAATTCTGGAAATCATCACATTTGCCTCTGATCCACTCTCCCGAAGGCTCAAGCTGCAGTTGTCCTGACCACCCCGGAGGCAAGCCATGGTTTCAGGCTGGGCTGGTTTTGGCTCCTAGCACACTGCAATGAGCCCTTCTTGTCCCACCTTCAGAGCTGCCTTCAGTGGGAGATGTGTTTTTTCTGTGATTTTGTGAGTTCTGGAGCCCTAAAATTTGTTTAGAGTCATATTTTATAGGTATTTAAGGTGATTATGTGGGAGCTGCAGAGTGTTCCTCTGATTCTGAAGTGGGGGTGGTGAGGTTGGCATAGCACATTGTCCCAAGCTTCAGATTTTTGTGCATCTGTTTTCAGAGTTAATTCTGGGGACCTGTAAGTTTTTGTATCTTCCAAGGTAGTATAATTTAGGAAGAAGTGGGGTTTAATACTCTCCTGTACTATGCACTGGTTTGTGAACTACCACAAGTATATATTTTTTCACTCTAGAAGTGTGGCTATTTCCCTGTGGCCACAAACTCTGCTGTGCTAGTGCTCCTCCTTGAACTAGGACCCAGGATTGTGACCCAAAGTGCTGTTGCAGCCTGTGAGGGATTGAGCTCCTCTCTCACCCTGGTATAATCAACCTTTCTTTTGGACCGTCTAAGTTTTCTTGGGCTGGAAAATTGTTTTACTCCATATTTTGGTGAATTTTGCTACTCTGTAATTTGCTTATAGTCATAATTTAAAGGTATTTGGAGGGGTTTGGTTGAGATCGCAGGTGAGTCCCTGCCTTTACTTCACCATTTTGGCTCTGCCTCCTTAACAGAATCTTCACTTTCCTGCTATATGTTCTGTTCCCCTATTATCATTCAAACTCATTCAAGCCTAGGACTCTCTTCTGGCTTTTATTTTATCCCTCATGCTTATCATAATGGTTAACATACAATGCTTATTGATGATGCTCTTATTACATTGAGTCATGACAAAAGCCTTGCATTCAGAGGAACCTGGGAGCACTTCTCGATTGGAATTAGGGAAGATCTTATTTCGAGTAAAATGAGAAGAAACAGACAAATTTAGGGGGGGCTGAGTCAAGGCAGCAGTGTAGAAGCAGCAAAACGCTGTGGCTCCCCCCATAACCACCTCAAATACCTATAAAATATGACTCTAAACAAATGTTAAAGTTTCAGAACTCACAAAATGACAGAGTAAAAATGCTCCCACTGAGGGAAGCCTGGCAGGGAGACAAAAAGGGGTTCATCACAGCCTATTAGGAGCCCAGACTGCAGCTGGAGCCCTGGGGCTGCCAGAACAATCCATGGCTAGAACATGCATCACCAGCAGCTGTGGCATTTTCCAGAATTACCAGCCCATAAGAAATAGATGAATTTATTCAATAAGCAAAAATATCCTAAAAGTTGCTGTAAAAGACTTAAAAATTTAGATGCATGCCTTGCAATATTGACTCCAAATGCTCCTGATGAATCATGTTTTTCACCTTTCATCAGAGGTGTGATGGACTGATTAAAGGTATAAAATTGGACATATATTTTCATGCAAATGTTGTGTGGGATTATTTCACATGACTATATATTTGGGTGGCAGAGCATTTGTTTGGGATATAGTTGCAATAGTACAAATTATATTTTAAATGAGAAAAGGAGGAAAAAGAGAACATGGACTAATCTCTTGAAATAAATAGAAGTCAGCAGAAGGAAGTACAGAAGTGAACAGAGACAACCAAATGTTGGAACTACTTTGTTAAATCCTAAATATACAACACAAAGTTGATATTATTGGACATATATGGCTTCATATCATTCTTCTTTTTCCTTCTTTAGATAGGAAAGTTTTCCATTTGTCAGTATGTTTCCAGATCATAATAATAAAGAGGACAATTTGAGAGACAAGAAATAGTTACTACTACAGAGAGCAATTTCTAATTCATGATTTCAGTTTAGAAAGAGATCACAAATCCCTGCAGCTGTGTTTGGTATATGAGAGAAAAAGTTATGGCATACTTTGAAAGATTTAATACCTATTGTTTTTTATGTCTCTTCTTGATAAAGATGGACAGATAAATCAGTCACCCATGTATTAGGGCCTACTCTCTTCTTTTATTATTGAAAGGAACAACATGGGATGATTGGGTAGGAATGGCCATACTCATATGACATTCAGACCTTTAGAAACTTCAACCATCTGGAACAGAGATGTAACTAGACTTAGATGAAACAATCTTCTAAGTGATGAAAAATTACTGCAACAAAGTCTTAGATCTTCAGGTTACAGACCAATGGATACAGAATTGTATCTTCTCTCTTCCCTATAGATATTTGTAACAACAGAAAAGAAATGTATATGCACCTTATCAGATATTGTTGTTTTGTCAGTTTTGCTTAACTATTTATTTGTGTCATAAGGGAGAGTTCCCTGGAGTTGTATCTGGAAATGAGAGTAGTATATCTATCTATCTTATATCTTATCTATCTATAGATATTTATGCATATCTGTGCATTTCTGTATATATATATACATATACACACTACGCACTACATATACACACTACATATATATATATATATATATATATATATACATATAGCACATATATACATGTTATGTTATCAGGAAAAAAATTATACAGAAAGTATTATGGCATATTAAATTTTAAAAATTGCCTGATTTAACAATCTTAGTTATCTGATTGGTTAGAGTAGAAAGAAAATTAAAATCAGGGAGTTGGTGGATCAATGTCAGAAACTGACACACTAAAAGTGACTAATAAGAGCAAAGTGAGATGTATATAGATTTCAGAATCACCAACTCTAAAGCAATCTGGTGTCATTAAGCATAGGGGTAACTGTTCATAACTCAATAGACCCTAAGGCCTTCAATATTTTGTGAACTAATACAATATGAGGTATTCAAAATTGATTACTTGGAGTCATATATTTTATAAAGCAGGGAATTTGGGGTTTTTTTTGTAAATTTAAAACGAAACTGAAAAAATATAATATCTTGATACTCATAAAGAAAATTTTCAGTTATTTAGAAATTTACTTCTGAGAAATCCTTCCTTTCTTGACTTATCTATTTATTTTATAAAGCTGTGATTTTATCATTGTAGGGAACTGTGGTGATTTGTTATCTTCGTCATCAATTTTTATTCTTCCTCACCATCATTTGTAAAGTCTCAGTGATTTTACCTACACATAATTTCCCATATGTATTCCCTTCCCTTTCACTTACCCATCTACCCTATCACAGACCTGCATCACTTTCCACTTTCATTATGGAAAAAACCTCCTATTTGGACTCCCTGCCTGAAGTCTCTTTCCTGTCCAATCTCCATTCCAGTTCAAAGATGTCAAATAATCTTCCCTTTGGCTCAAGTCTCTTAATTCTCTATTCATAGCTGCAAAAGGGATGTTCTTAAAGCACAGGTCTAACCATGTTACTAACATGCTCAAAATATAGCAATGTTTTCCAACTGACTCAAGGATAAAACACAAATTCCTCTGTTAGGCTTTAAAGCCCTGTACAATTTGGATCCAACCTCTTTCCAAATGTAATACCCACGGACTACCATTTAGGCTATTTTTGACTGGGTCAAATGGGCCTACTTCCTTTTCTTTGCATATTACATTCCACTTCCAGTCTCCACACTTTTGTTAGGAATATATTTCTTCTCTGTGTTAGAAACTGGCTCTCTTTAAAGCTCCATTTATGTAGCCTTTCTTACATGTGGCCCTTTCAGATTTCACTAGCTTCTAGTAACTCTCTCTTCCATACAAATTATTATGTACTGCTCAGTATATGATTTGCATGTATTTATATGTATACATATTGCTTACCCTGATAGGATGAAAGCTCTTTGAGGGTAGAGGGTTTCATTTTTGCCTGTGTAGTCTTTGTACCCCTACACCCAGCATATTGCTTGGCACACAGTGATACCTAATCCAAACATGGTGATTAATTAATTGGCTGGATTCTCCCTTAATCAATCCAGATCTCCAACTCCCCTCATCACTCATTGTTTCTGAGAGTTTCTTGGTTAAACACTTATTTTGTATCTCAGATAGACTTTAAATCCAGATATCCTTGATACCACATGACAATCTTTTATACATTATGCTTCACTGAGTTTCTCATTTACTGATATCTCACAGAAATTGAGGTATTAGCAAATTAGTTTATGAACTGTATGAAGCTGCCAATGCTAATTCATGATTTTTATTTTTTTGAGACAATCAAGTTTGCCTAGGGTTGCAAAGCTAGTATGTGCATCTAGATTTGAGCTCAGGTCCTCCTGACTCCATACTAGTACTGTACCCACTGTACCACCTAGCTTCGCATCACTCAGAAGTGTTTAAAATACCGGTGCCAAAAATATGGAGAGAATGAAAGCTTCCAAATCCTAAAAAAAAGCATTCTCCTTCTGTTATCTACAGTCATGTGATGGTGGCTGACAAGGCCAAAAATAAGAAATGAAGCTTACTTCATTGATTGGGACATAGCTCAGCAAATGGACACTGTTCTGAGGCAAAAATCCTGCCCATGGCTTTAGTCTTAATAACTTTCCACTGAACACACTTCCTGTGACACAAGTGAAACAAGGTTTGATTTATTTTTGATGGATCTTCTTCACACCAGAACTCTATTGCTTTCAAAACTGCTGCTGTAAGAACACCTGAAGTGATTTTTATCACTGCCATAAAAGCATTAAATGATTCCAGGTGCCAGAGACCTTTTTTCAGGGTCTGCTGTTTGATAAGTGAAGTTGGTTGTTAAAAAAATGTTTTTCTGCTGTTTTAACTTCTGACATACTCCTCTAAAAATCTATATTCTATACCCAACAGGGTATCTGCTACTTTATAAATGCAGGTAAGAGCAGACAGTTTGAGACTGGTCAAGTAGCTGTGTATGATGTATTTCACTTATTAAAAAGCAAGAATCTTTGGGGGGCAATTTATACGTTTTCCCAATTTGTTTATTGTTTTAGACCAGACATTCCACTAAATGCAAGTTAGATATCAAGCACATTAGACATGTTTTGCTGCCTTTGTTGTTGTTTTTGGCACTAAATATATAAAAACTTAAGCCTACCTCTACCCTTAGGAAACATCGTAGCCATTAGAAAAATCAATTTGATCTTTTTGAAAAATATTTTATATATAATTAATTTCTCTGTTGAAAATTCTTTGCTGATTGGAAATTCTTCCCATGACTAAATCATGCTCCTTTTACTGAAATTGAAAGCAATTTCTCCAGCTCCACTCTGGCACTAATGCATTGTTGGTGGAATTGTGAACTAATTAAAGAATTCTCAAGAACAATTTGGAACTATGCCAAAGGGCAATCAAACTGTGTATATCTTTTCATGTAGCAATACCTAGGTCTCTATTCCAAAGAGATCATAAAAAAAGGGAAAATGACCAATATGTACAAGCATATTTAAAGCAGCTCTTATTGTGGTGGCAAACAATTGGAAATTGAGGAACTGGCCATCAATTGGAAATGAATGAACAAATTGTGGTATATGAATGTAATGGAATATGATTATGATATAAGAAATGATTAGCATGATGCTCTTAGAAACACCTGGAAACACTTACCTGAACTAGTGATGAGTGAAGTCAGCCGAACCAGGACAACATTGTACATAGTAATAGAAACATTGTGTAATTATCAACTATTATTGACTTAGCACTCCTCAGCAACAAATAATTCAAGACAATCCTAAAAGACTCATAATGGAAAAGGCTATCCACATACACAGACAGAGCTATGGGGTCTGGATGCATATCAAAGCATATTACTTTCACTTGGGGGGGGGGCTTTTTTCCTTTTGTTTTGTTTCTTCTTTTATAACCTGACCAATGTGAAAATATGTTTATATGATTGCACATGTATAACTAAATCTGATTGCTTGTTGTCTTGGGGTGGGGGTAGAGGGCGGAAGGAGGGAGAAAAATTTGGAACTCAAAATCTTATCAAATAAATGCTGAAAACTATCTTTACATATAATTGGGAAAAAATACTATTTGCAAAAAAAGTACTTTCCCTTCTTAGAATTGTAGTTTGCTTCTGTGGAAAGGGTGATTCGGTCTGCAGGGGCTATTCCAGGGAGCTTGAACCCAGAAATTTAGACCCATAGAAATTCTAAGGGCAAGGTAAATTCATTATTTGGGCTTTGGGAGGATGATGAACTTCTTGAAAGCTCAAAGTCATGTGGTGGTCCACTGCTGAAAAGAACTGATATTTTAGAATAAGATGGGAAATATTGAATAGTTTTTGTCTGTCCCCTACCAGATGGTATCAGGGAGACATGGTGCTGAACATTTGACTCATTTTTCTTTATATTTTTTTTCCTTAGTGAGAAATCGAACACTGTTCTCTAAAGGGGCATATGTCCCTAACTCCCTTAGGTTTGTGAGTGCTGCAGCAGTGAAATCCATTGGAGTAGATGCAGGATTCATTCATTGAGGGAGAAGCAGGAGTGGATGAATGAACAAACAGCTTAGCATGAAGGTTAGAGGAGATTGAGTTATGGATTGGAGTGATAGTACAGATAAAGGTGAAATGTAATATACTTAATACAAAATCCAACAAACCATTTTATGTTATGATGAAGGTATACTCCCAGGAGATTATACTAGAAATGAGAAGGTAAATTAACAAGTCCTGTTGTGTTTATGAATATTTATGAGTTTTATTTTTTAGTATTAGGTTTCCATGTGTGTATAGCAATTATCTGTCCTACAATCATTTAGTTTTGTGCATTGGGTATCTGCTTTTTCATCACTTTGGGGAGACCTAGACAAAAGACATAAGCAAATTTGCCATAATTAAAATTATCCTTGGGCAGGCATGGTAGGAATTTTGTTAACAAGCAAAAGACAGGGAGAAAGGGGATCTAATCCTTCTCATTAGATACAGGTTCCCAGAACTGAACCTGATCCAAACTGTGTGCCTGGAGAAAGAACAGGAAAGGGCAAAGCATCTCAGTTTATGTGCATCTGAGTGTATTTTTGTACCAGACCTTTTCATGGGAGCTCAGAAGTAATCACCCTATTCTGTATACTAAATTACAATTGTTTATAAGGGAAACTTCAGTATTCACTAGGGAAAATAGTCTCCCCAATTGTCAAACTGATAGTCTCATAAACTTTATCCCATCTACTCCTTGGAAAATTCTATTTTTGGCTCTAGCTTAAAGTTTCCCCAAAAAGTAGAAAGCAAAAGAAGTTCTCAATGGACAAACATGAAAGAAGAATTTGAACAGATACTTCATTCCACACGTGAAAAGGAATGTTAAGCATACACTAAAGGAAAAAAAAATATTGTGCCTTACATATTGATTAGAATAGAACTCAGTAACATATCATTACTCAAACTTTGTTAGGGTGTAAAGCTATTTTGCCAAGATGGATAATTAGCTATTTCACACTTTACCTCTACTGAGCAGTCATATCAAACAACAAACACCATCTTCTCTCCAGTGGTCTTTATTTACAATGCTAACTTTTCCGTTGGTGCTAGGGCCTGTTTCTGAAGATGCTTAGACTTTCCCAAACAGCCCAATACCAGAGGGAAAAAAAGGGACCTGAAATTGAGGCAATCCCATTCTAGGTTCTGCCTTGCATACACAGGGAATGTCCTCTCTACTTGTGTTCAAATGGGGAGAGGGAGATTATACATCACCAAACCTTCCAGACAATTTGTAGCATTATACTTTTACTTGTGAAAAGAAGATAAGCTGAGGTGGTGGCATTCTCTTTAGTATAAACATGGAGTTCTGGTTTAGGAGTCAGTGAGGGGACTCAATTGAAAAATGATCTAAACATATATAGAAGCCATAATAACTTGGTTTTAGCTCCAGGGTGGCCCAGACCAGCCATGGCTCAGATCTACTCAGAGAGTAGATCACCAGCAGTTGTACCCATTTCCAGAATTATCAACCCAGAAATACAAAAGATAAAGTACAAGGTCAATAGAACTCTTCTGGCTCTGGGGACGTGGGGGGTGCAGAGAGCAGTCCAGCCTCTATCCCCAGAGTGAGAAGTGGCAGAAGCAGCAGCCCTGCTGCTGCCTCCATATGCGTGCTTCAGAGCTCCTGGCCTGTAGGTCATAGGGGAGCCAACCAACCATGCAGAGGCTCAACTCTCTTGCCTTACCCTGCCTGGACCAGGATCATGAGCTTGGGTGGTGGTCCTCAGGTGTGTAAACAGTGAGCCAAAGCTGGTGGGGGCTGTAGAGATGGCACCCTCCTAACAGCTCCAGCAGCTGCAAAAACCCCAGTGATTTGGGACAAAGCTCTCGCCTCTGGAAGCAGAGTTCTACTGTGGCAAGGAGCTCAAAAGTCAAGTAATTTACTGAAAACATGAGCAAGCAAAGGAAGCAAAGCAAGAACAGCCATCCAACTTCAGATTCATTTTTTTGGGACAAAAAGGATCAAAGCATGGAATGGGAGGAAGATAACACAGTCATAATTCTTGTACCTAAAGCTTCCAAGAATAATATAAACTGCTTACAAGCCATGGATGGGTTCAAGAAGGATTTTGAAAATCAATAAGAGAAATAGAGAATAAAATGGAAAAAGAAATGAGAATGATGCAAGAAAATCATGATAAGAGAGCCAACAACCTGACTGAAGAGAATAACACCTTAAAAATATACTAACTCAAATGGCAAAAGAGGCCCAAAAAGACATGCACCTGTTTTGGGAGGAGAAGAATGCCTTAAAAAGCTGAATTTGCCAGATGGGAAAATAATCTCAAAAGCTTTCTGAAGAGAATAATTCCTTCAGAATGATATTGGAGCAAATGGAAGCTAAGGACTTTATGAGAAAGCAAGATACTATTAAACAGATACAAACAAATGAAAAAAAAAGAAAGCAATGTGAAATCTCATTGGAAAAACCACTGACCTGGAAAATAGATCCAGGAGAGACAATTGAAAAAATATTGGACTACCCAAAAAGCCATGATCAAAAACAGAACCTAGCAATCATCTTTAAAGACATTCTCAAGGAAAATTGCCCTGATAATTTAGAACCAGAGGGCAAAATAGAACTTGAAAGAATTTACCAATCTCCTCTTGAAAAGAAAAAAGAAAACTCTTTAGAATATTATAGCCAGATTCCAGGATTCCCAGATCAAGGAGAAAATATTGTAAGCAGCCAAGAAGAAAAAATTTGAATATTATGGAAATGCAATCAGAATAACACAGGATCTAGCAGATTCTACATTAAGGAATCTAACAGCTTGGAATGCCATATTCCAAAGGTCAAAGGAGCTAAAATTCAAGCCAAGAATCACCCACCCATCAAAACTGAGTGTAATGTTTCAGGGAAAAATATGATCATCGAACGAGGTGGAACACTTTCAAGCATTCTTTTTTTTGGGGGGGGGGATACACCAAGAGGAAAAAAACATGGTTTAATTTAAACAATTATCTAACATTATTGTCAAGCAAAGCCAGCCCAATGGCTTCAGTGCAGCATATAAATTTCCAGTGTGAAATACAAAACCTGGTAACTTCACACACAAACATCTCAGGGCCAGAAGGGAAAGATACTGTGCTATATGCAGCCTTCTTCAGGATTCTTTTGGCACAGTCTTTATAGTGCACACCTGGTCAGAAAGTACATATACTTGAATCCATTTCAGTAAAACTGTGTTATCTTCTGACAGGCATGGTAGGAGTTGAAAAAAGCACATCAATCACCTTTTTGCTGGTTGGTAGACAAACATGATGGAAAAATTTTTATATGCATGACAGCATATAAATATTTCACACAAAAAAGTTTCTACAAGAAACACTTGCTTTTAATTTTATAACCAAAGTGTACCATTTATTAAATGTTGAGATAAATCCTGCTAATTAGGTCAGACACTAGCAGAATTTGCAACCATATACTAAGAGAAATAAATGGTTAAAAAAAGTAATAAAAACTAAACATATCAAGCCGGTCAGAAAGTCTGATATTGCATAAAGGTCAGATTATGAAGCAATCATAAAGCCCCTGATTTCAAATGGAGGATGTCAGAGTTAAGAGTGGAAAACAGAACATATTTAAAATAAAGGTTCTGCTAAACTGAAGGGTCTTATTTGCTAGGGAGGAGGTAGAGCTTTTAGGGGAAAGAGGAGGAGAGAATAGGGAAGAGGATTTGTTTTTTCCCCAACTGTGATATGTAAGCTTAGTTTGTTATATTATCAACAGAATAAAATTAAGTTGAGATAGGTAATTTATTCTACCAGCCAATCTTTACTCACACCACCATAATTTGACTAAAATGTCTCACTGGTGAACAATACTGGGAAGAGTCTACTGCTTAGACAAAAATGCATTCGAAATAGTGTTCAAGCCAAACAGCAGTAAACAAGACTTCATGTGCTTTAGAATAAAGATTTCCTTAAAAACATGATTTTTAAATCCAAGATATGTTGCCTGGACAATTTCCCTTAGAACTTAGCAACTTTCAAGCATTCTTGATGAAAAAAACAGAGATGAATAGAAAATTTGACATTCAAATACAAGAAGCAAGAGAAGCATGAGAAGGTAAACAGGGAAAAAATCATAATAAATTTATCAACGTTGAATATTCACATGCCCACATGAGAAAACAATAATTGTGACTTGTGAAATTTTTCACAGTATGAGGCTACTTGAAGGAAATATAAATGTGTGTGTATATGTCTCTCTCTCTCTATATATATAT
>JAQQSW010015662.1:0-11837 GCA_028646575.1 Pseudocheirus occidentalis | reverse complement strand
TTAATCTATTTTTTAAAGTGTTGTTTTCTTCAGTCAGGTTGTTGACTCTCTTTTCATGATTTTCTTGCATCATTCTCATTTCTTTTCCCAATGTTTCTTCCACTTCTCTTTTTTGGTTTTCAAAGTCCTTTTTCAGTTTATGTATAGCTTCTAGGCATTCTTTAATTGTTTTGGAAGCATTTGGTGTGTGAGTTCTGAGTTCTGAGCTGTCTTCCTCCCATTCCATGCTTTGATCCTTTTTATCCACAAAAAAAGGATTCTAGAGTTTTATTGCTGTTCTTATTTTGCTTCCTTTTCCTCATGTTGGCCAGTCAATTAATTGGTTCTTTTTTTTTTTTAGCTCTGTGAAACTCTGCTTCCAGTGGGGAAAGCTCTGTTCCAAATTTCTGGGGTTTTCCCAGCTGCCAGAGCTATTAGGGGAGTGTTGCAATTTCCCCTAGCTTTGGCTTGATGAAAGCGCACCCCAAGACCACCACCCAAGACCACAATCTGGATCCAGGGTGCTCAACGCAAGACCAGTTGGTCCTGATCAATCCATTCAGCTCCGCTACGGAGTCTGCAGGCCAGGGGCTCTGAAGCAGTCTGGTGGGGTCCGCAGCTGCTTCCAGCAGTTCCCTTCCCCCACTGCTTCCTTGCCCCGGGGGCAGATTGGCCGAACTGCTTTTCCTCCCCCAAATTAATTTTCAAAGTTTCATTTTCACTAACCCTCTCTGACCCTGGTTTGAGGGCTTTGAAGATCCCCTCAGGCAACTGTTTTACATCTCTGAAGTAGACTCAAGCTGAGGCTTGGGAGGCTCAGCTCCTCCTGGCTGCCCTGGGGCCTGGCCTGGCCAAGGCTGGGGTTTTAGGCTGGCCTGGTCTCTGCTCCCGTGCAAGCTGCCCCTCTCCCGTCCCCGTTCCTCACACTTTGGCAGATGCGGAGGTGCTGGAGACTGTAGATCCTCTCCTCTGAAGACTGGCTGTGGCGCAGCACCCTCAGCTCAGCCCAGCTCCTTCTCCCCCTCTGGGCCTGGCTGCCGTCTCAGCTTCAGGCTGGGCCAGCCTCCGCTCCCAGATGCGCTGAGCCCCTGCTGCTGAGCTGCCTTCAGCAAGAGATGTGTTTTCTGTATTTTTGTGATTCTGAGAGTCCTAGACTTTGTCTGGGCTCATAATTTTATGGGTGTTTAGGGTGGCAGTGTGGGCGCTGCGGTACCTTGCTGCTTCTACACCACCATCTTCTCTTTGAGCCAATTCTTATGGGAGTAAGGTTCAGTCACTTCCCTTCATCTGCCCCCTCTTCTATAAGAGCTTTTTATTGCATCTTTTATATGAGATTATTTGCCCCATTCTACCTCTCTCTTTCCCTTTCTCCAAGTACATTCCTCTCTCACCCCTTAATTTTACTTTTTTAAGATAACTTCCCATCATGTTACAAATATCATCTTCCCATGTAGGAATGCAGTTTAACCTTATTAAGTCCCTTATCACTTCCCTTGCCTGTTTACGTGTTTACCTTTTATGCTTCTCTTGAGTCTTATATTTGAAAATAAAATTTTCTCTTCCCTTCTGGTCTTTTTATCAAGAATGTTTTAATATCCTCTATTTCATTGAATATCCATATCCCCCCTAAAGGGTTAAACTCATCTTTGCTGGGTAGATGATTCTTGATTGTAATGCAAGTTCCTTTATTTTCCAGAATATCATATTGTAAACCCTCCTATCCTTTAAGGTAGAAGCTACTGAATTTTCTGTTATCCTGACTGTGGCATCTTGATATTTGAATTGTTTCTTTCTGGCTGTTTGTGGTATTTTCTCCTTGACTTGATAATTCTGGAATTTGGCTATTACATTCCTGGGAGTTTTCATTTTGGGATCTTTTTCAAGAGGTAATCAATGGATTGTTTCCATTTCTATTTTACCCTCTAGTTCTAGTATATAAGGGCAATTTTCCTTGATAATGTCTTGAAATTTGATGCCTAAGTCTTTTTTTAAATCATGACTTTCAAGTAGTCTAATAATTTTAAAATGGTCACTCCTGGATCCATTTTCTATGTCAGTTGTTTCTCCAAAACAAGATGATTGTTTTTACATTGTCTCCTATTTTTTCATTCCTTTGGTTTTGTTATATTATTTCTTCATTTGTCATAAAATCATTAGCTTCCATTTGCTCCATTCTAATTTTTAAGGAATTATTTTCTTTAGTGAGCTTCAATTTCTCCTTTTCTACTGGGCCAACTCTGCTTTTTAAGGAATTCTTTTCTCCAGTGAATTTTTGTGTATCTTTTCCCATTTGACCAATTTTGCTTTTTAAGTTAATCTTTTCCTCATTGGATTTTTGTACCTCTTTTACAATTTGGCCTAGTCTCTTTTCCAAGTTATTATTTTCCTCAGTATTTTTTTGTTTCCTTTACCAAGCTATTAACTCTTTTTTCATGTTTTTCTTGCATCACTCACAATTCTCTTCACAATTTTTCTACTACATCTCCTCCTTGATTTTTGAAGTCCTTTTTGAGCTCTTCATGGAAGAGCTGAGGCCTGAGGCCAGTTCATATTTTTCTTGGAATCTTTGGATGTAAGAGCTTTGAATTTGATGTCTTCTTCTGAGTGTGTGTTTTGATCTCCCTTGTCATCATAGTAACTTTTTATGGTCAGAATTTTTTCTGTTGTTAGCTCATTTCCACAATCTTTTACTTGACTTTTTAGTCTTTGTTAAAGTAATATTCTGCTTCCAGTGTAGAGGGGGTACTGTCTCAAGCTTCAGGGGTTTTGTGCAGTTGTTTTCAGAGATACTTCTTGGGACCTGTAAATTTTCAGTTCTTCCAAGGTGGTATGATTTAAATGTGTTTTATATTCTCCTGACCTGTGTTCTGGTCTGTGAATGACCACAAGCACTCTTTTCTGCCCTGGAATGGTGGGATGGGTACCCCCCTTCACTGTGATTACAAGCTGTGCTATGCTAATGCTCATCCTTACTCTGACACTGCTCCCCCCACCCCCAGACTGCAACCTGGCTTCAAATATGGCAAAGCAACAGTATCCTGCCTCGCTGCTAGCAAAGAGACACCTGTAATCTGCTTCTGACCAGTTGTTCAATCCCCTTACCACCTATTGCCTCAAGTTTCCTGAACTATAAAATGGAGATAGTAATAGGAGGTGTGTTGTCAGGATCAAATGAGTTAATATTTGTACATCACTTAGTACAGTGCCTAGAACATAATAGGAACTTAATTCTCACTCCAGTGCTCTATCTATTGAACTACTAGTTGCCTCTAAATGGATAAAGATGAACTATTCAAAAATAACTAAACACAAAAATAACTAAACAGCTCCAGAAGCTGCCACTGACCCTGCTGATTCATTTGTCCTGAGGCCTGATGCTGGTTTACTGTGGTCAGGACTGCACTGGTGTGGCCTGTGATGGGCTGCATTCCTCTCTCACTGCAGTACAACAAATCTTTCCTGCCAACCTAAGTTGTCTTGGGTTGGAAAATTGTTTTACTTCATCTTTTTGTGGGTTTTGCTGCTCTAGAATTTGTTTAGAGTCATTATTTAAAAATGTTTTGAAGGGTTTGGGGGCAGTCTCAGGCAACTCCCTCTCTCTAATCTGTCGTCCTGTCTCTGCCTCAATATACTTTCATAAAATATGTTTTATTTTTCTTATTCTTAGACTTACGTACTTTAGAAATCCAAGGAGACTGGACAGATCATGACAGATATTTATATGCTGATTTTGAAGAGAGTTGGAGTAACTTTTTTCCAAATTATTCTTTTTACAAAAATTTCATTTCAATTAATGAATAAAGTCCATGACTGTGTTTAGTTATTTTTGAATAGCTCATCTTTATCTATTTAGAGGCAACTAGTAGTTCAATAGATAGAGCACTGGAGTGAGAATTAAGTTCCTATTATGTTCTAGGCACTGTACTAAGTGATGTACAAATATTAACTCATTTGATCCTGACAACACACCCCCTATTACTATCTCCATTTTATAGTTCAGGAAACTTGAGGCAAGTAAAGGTTAAGTGAGTTAATATTTGTAAATCACTTGGTACAGTCTCTAGAACATAATAGGAACTTAATAAATACTGATTTTCTTCTCCCTTCCCTCTTTTCAAATTTGAGAAATAATCCTTTTCATATGCATGTTTATACCTCCTTATTTTATTTTATCTTCTTTCCTTCTCTCTTGTTGAAATTATTTTTGTTTGCTATTCCCTATCTGTGTTGAAGGAAGGAAATGAAGAGGAGGGGGAATATGATTCTGTAAAACTGTAGAAACAACTTCTACAACCAGAAGCTGTGTATTTGTTATATCCACTTAACTGAGGCCCTCTGTAAGGGTTTAACGTTCATTCTTGTTGCTTTTTTGTATTTTAACAGAATTCATCTCTACTCTATTCTACAATATATGCTATGATGCTTTCTTTATCTGTTTAATTTTTTGCTACTGTCACAAATACTTCTAAATATGTCACTCATGCGAATAACTAAATGTGTCTACACACTTGACCCAATACCACATTTAAATATGACTCTCTTTTATCCCTTCCTAAATAGATGTATTGACAGTTCTACCAAATATATTGCACTGTATCTGTCTTCCCCCAACCCCATTAGCATTATTTTGAGCTTTTGTCATCTTTACCAGTATTCCAAGTCTGAAGTGAGATGTCCGGATGGAGAGAGAAAAATATATAATTCTTAAAATCACTGTACCAGGTTAGATTCATATTTGGAATGCTGAGAGTATTTAATGCTAGGAAAACTGTAAAGTTATTGAAAACAAAATAATAATAATTTAAAATTACACTAATTATATTGACTGATACAGAAAAAAGATTTAAAAATATAGTACTCATTCATGTTCAGATATTAAAAAGTATAGGAATGAATGGGCCCTTTTACAAAATTATACATGTATCTTTCTAGTTAAGAGTTAGCATTATTTGTAATAGATAAACACTAGAAGCATTACCAGTAATAATACAGGTAGAGCAAGTATGTCCATTCTTATCACAATTGCTTGGTGGTCTATAATAATAAGAAAAAAGAAATGAAGGGAAGAAGTACAGGCAAAGAACAATCAAAATTAACTCTTTGAAGATAATGGGATGGTTTATATAAGAAAATAATCAATATGCTTCCACAAAGCAGCAAGGTACAAAATAAGTCCATTAAATCATCAACCTTTCTATAAAGTGATAAAAAAGGAAGAAAAGAACAATAAAGAAATTCAATTCAAAGAAACAACAAAATATATAAAAATAACATATATTAACATAATAAGACACATTTGGGAATTTTTAACACACTTATATTACATACATATTATGTATATATAACATGTTATTAAAAGATTATTTATGATTTAGATCCCTGTCAGAAACTTAATGCAAATGTGTATTCTGTTTGGAGCTGATATTTTCCTCTTTGATATTGTTGAAAGAGACCAAACTGAGGATAAACTTTATGTAGATTATCTCCCTAGATAATTGGCTTATAAATCCTGAGGCT
Organism: Pseudocheirus occidentalis; assembly: GCA_028646575.1. Taxonomy (NCBI): domain Eukaryota; kingdom Metazoa; phylum Chordata; class Mammalia; order Diprotodontia; family Pseudocheiridae; genus Pseudocheirus; species Pseudocheirus occidentalis. The sequence continues at coordinate 6,341 of JAQQSW010015662.1, read as the reverse complement.
TTGGTTCAATAATTTTAAAAAATTATTAGTATAAATGTTTTTAATTAAATATTTTTAATTAAATATTTTCAGTAAACACAAATCTACCTTTTCTCTCTTCTACCAGGACTCTTGAAAAAGAAAGAAAAACAAAGAAATTTGTATAATCAAGAAAAAATTGCCCCAGGGGCCATGCCTACCCCTCATCCTTCTGAGCATCCCTAACCCCCCAAAAGTCTCAATCTCCACCAGTCACCTATGAGGAGATATGGGTAGTATGTTTCATCATGAGGAATTGTGTTTGGTTATTGCATTGATCAGAAGATCTAAGTCTTTTGAAGTTGTTTGTCTTTAAGGTGTTGGTATGATTATGCTTGTATAAAATTATTTTCTTGATTCTGCTTACTTCACTCAGTACCAAGGCATACAAGTCTTCCTAGGTTTCTCTGAAACTGATCCCTTCATCATTTTACAGGCCAATGCATTTCATCTCATTCAATTAGCTTACTTTGCCCAGCCATTCTCTACTTTATGGAAACCCCTTCAAATTACAACTTGCCACTCCAAAAAGTGTCAACAAATGTTTAGTGAACACTTAATGTGTGTGGGCATGCCACTGTTGGGTACTAAACAGCCCAGTAGATTTTCAGCACAGATAAGTCAAGAATTAAGCTTTGTTTCCTAAAAATGCTGGTCTCATGTGCTGATAAAATTACCAAAGTCCTGGGTTCTAATTCTCTTGTTGTGCCCACCAATGACCACCATATACATTTTTTGGCTTATTTTGAGTTATCCTCTTCTATTTGTTTGCTGTTTGGACACTTTGGCACCTTACCTACCTCCACCTGTTCTTTACTGGATAGGTTTTCTTCTCTGACCTTAACAGATGCCACATACTCTTTGCTCCTTTCTCCTTCCTCCCTTCCCTGGCTTAGACAATGCCATAGTGGAGACTGCTGAAGAGGCCACAGAGCCCATCAAAGTGGACATCGTGGGGCTGTGACAGGACATGTTCTCCCAAATGGCCACGTACCTGACAAGCAAGCTCACAGACACTAGCAAATACAATAAACTTCTGGAAAATATGAACAAACTAACGTGAAGTATCTAAAAATGAAAAGTATTGCAGTAAATATAAGTAGAAATCTAAAAGACTTAAACCAGAAATCCGCAGCCCTTTAGCCTTATCTGGATCAGATCACTTCAATCGAGGAGCAAGTTGCAACTCCTGAGCCGACAAGGTGGGTGCATGCTCAAATGAACTAGAAGCAAAGTTCAGACATTAGAGAGGTGATGAAAAAAATCTTTAGTATGAAGATTAACTTTAAAAATGCTTAGTAACAGCTGAAATGCAAGAGATGAAAGTTATCACTACACCTCGAGGATAAGGATAAGAGGGGAGAGGAGAGGAAAAGGAGAAGGGACCCTTCATCTTAATGTACATAGGATGACACAGTTGTAGCTCCAGATTTTCCATACTTTTTTTTTCAATGATTACTTATATCCAAGGAATAATTTCAACATCTTATGAGTTGGAAAGGACCTCGAGATTGAAGAATCAAGCCTCTTCCTGAACACAGCATTCCTAACATGTCCTTTTAGAAGAGCAACTGACATAGACCTCACCATTCCTTTTTGTAGCTAAAATTGTTCTTTATAATATTAAGGTAGATTCTTCCTCCTTTTAAAATTTATTCATTTGCTCTACTGTTTTCAGGCCCAGAAGTATCAAACTCACAGTCCACAAAATTCCAAGTGAGGTCCAAATCAGATTAAAATGTAATTGGGAAATAGTTGAAAAATAAAAATGCCAAGTAACATAGATAATGTCAAATTGTAGTTTTCTAAGTCAATATACAGCCAGCAGGGGCCTATTTCTATTTTAATTTGATAACATTGTTCTAGCCTATACAGAGTAAATCTGTTCCCTCATATATGACAGTTACTTTGATAGCTGTAGTGGCCTTCCTTCCTCCTCACCTCAAAAATCTATCCCCACTTCTTTGGAACTTCAAAGGACATCCATTCCAGTCTATGAGCAACAACCACCACCACAACAAAAACAAACAAAAAACACCCCAACCCTGCTATCTTGGATGAAAGTAGAGTTATATAAATCAACAAGAATTTATTAAATGCAGAGTATGTGCCAGGCTGGGTGGCTAAATGGTGCAGCAAATAGAGTGCTGGGCCTGGAATCAGGAAGACTCCTATTTGTGAATTCAAATCTGATCTCAGACACTTACTAGCTATGTCACCCTGGGCAAGTCACTTAACTATGTTTGTCTCAATCCTTCATCTTTAAAAGGAGCTGGAAAAGGAAATGTCAAACCATTTGAGTATCTCTGTAAAGAAAACCTGAAATTTCGTCACAAGGAGATGAACAGAAATGAAATGACTAAACAACAACATACAAATATAATTTGAAAATGATGCTTCTATATATTAATTTACAATATCAGGATTATACCAATCAGAATACCAAGAGGGTACTTTATACAATTAAACAATATCTAAGAAAGGTGTATGTGATCAGACCTGTGGCCTCCAGTGCCTATACACAAATTCTCTAAGTCTGGGTAACAAACAAGGACCAAGTTTGACCCCACAGGAATCACTGAGACATGATGATCAATATGGATGAGCTAGCAGATTGCCTAGATAGTGCCTGGCACATAGTAGATGTTTAATAAATGTTTATTGCATGAATAAAGAATTTGTGAAATATCATTTTCTTGTCATTCTCCTATCCTTCCAATAGGAATGACTCCTTCCATGTCCTCTACAAGCCATAAACACCGGCCTACTTGTTGCTTCCCTTCCTTTTATTAGCCAACAGCAGGCCTTTTTACTGACTGCCTCCCACCCCTCACCTTCACCTCAAGCCTGGAATGTTCTCCCTCCACACCTCCACTTCTTGGATTTCCTGGCTTTCTTCTAGGCTAATCAAAAATCCCACTTTGTGTAAGGAATATTTTCCTGATCTTTCTCTCCCAACCCCATTCTAATTTCTGTTGACTTCTCTCTGAGATGACCTTCCACTTTCACTGTTTACATCTTATATGGACATTTGTTTTTGTTTATTATCTTCCCCTATGGAATATAAGCTTCTCAAAGTCAGAGACTATCCCCCTGCCCCCATTCTTTATTTGCATTGCCAGTACTTATTTGAGGAACTGGCAGATAGTAATCATTTAATAAATGCTTATTGACTGACTAACATAAGCTAAATTAGCTAAATTAATAGAAGCAGATCATTAATGACATGCTACCTGAATAGTTCTATAGCAAACAGTGAGTAATTAACGCATTTTAGATGGTGACAATGTGCAGATAAATACCACAGAATGTGTGACCTTATATAAGAGAATTTTTAAATATTTGTTAACATTTGAAATAGAAAACACTTTTTTAAAAGGAGTAGCATAAGAAATACTTACTCCTTATGTCACATGAATATTACTCAGTTATTTGATATTTAGCATATTTCCTTATTAACAGCTTTTAAATATTTTAGAGTGAAATGGTCAATTTCAAATATTTCAAAGAAATACAATAACCTTACAGAGATTCAATAAATTTTTGACACCCTTGAACATACTCAATTTTTTGTTTCACTAATATATGCAATGGATAACTGGAGAACCCTTCTATTACTGCAAATCATTGGTTACATCTTGTGGAAGCTCAGCTGTTGTTACCTTCAACTTACTTTTAAACATATTGCCATCATTAAACTGAATAATACATTGACTTACATGAGTTCGTAGACTTTTGTAACCAAGTCACCTTGGTTAATGTTTCACTTTTAAAATGGCCTGTATAACGCAGTAGCTATATGAACACAACTACAAAACATTTTTACACAAATAAAATCAGATCTAACTAATTGGAAAAATATCAATTGTTTGTGGCTGGGTCGAACTAATATAATAAAAATGACAATTTCGCCTTAATTAAATTACATACTTAGTGCCATACTAATCAAGCTACCAAAAATTACTTTATAGAGCTAGAAAAAATTGTGACAAAATTCATTTGGAAGAACAAAAGGTCCAGAATATCAAGGTAATTAAAGAAAAGAAATGTTAGGGAAGTTGGCCTAGCTGTACCAGATTTTAATCTCTATTATAAAGCAGCGGTCATCAAAACTTGGTACTGGATGAGGAATATAGTAGTGGATCAATGGAATAGACTGGGTACAAAAGACTCATTAATCAATTATTATAGTAATATACTGTTTGATAAACCCAAAAATCCCAGTTTTGGGGATAAGAACTCACTGTCTGAGAAGAACTGCTGGGAAACTGGAATATAGTATGGCAGAAACTGGGCACAGATCATCATCTAATGTTGTACACCAAAATCAAGTCTAAATGGCTGCACTATCTAGGTATAAAGGCTGATACTGTAAGTAATCTGGGGAAGCAAGGAATAGTTTACCTGTAAGATTTAGGGAGTAGGGAAGACTTTATGACCAAAGAAGAGTTAGAGACCATTACAAAATAAAAAAGGGATAATCTTGATCACATTAAATTGAAAAGTTTCTGTACAAACAAAGCCAATGTAACCAAGATTAAGAGGAAGTGGGAAATTGGGAAAGAATTTTTACAACCAGTGTCTCTGATAAAGGCCTCATTTCTAAAATATACAGGGAATTGAGTCAAATCTATAAGAATACAAGTCACTCCCAAATTGATAAATGGTCAAAGTATATGAACAGGCAATTTTCAGAGGTGGAAACTAAAAATATCTATAAGAATATGAAAAAATGCTTTAAATCACTAGTGATTAGAGGAATGCAATCAAAATAACTCTAAGGTACCACATCTCACCAGTCAAATTGGCTAAAATGACAAAACAGGAAAATGACAAATGCTGGAGAAGATGTGGAAAAATTGGAACACTAATTCATTGTTGGTGATTCAATCATTCTGGAGAGCAATTTGTAACTCTGCCCAAAGGGCTATAAACAATTGCATACCCTCTGACCCAGTAATACCACTTCTATGGTTGTATCTCAGAGATCATAGAAGTAGGAGAGGAAGACCCATATGTACAAAAATATTTATTACACCTCTCTTTGTGGTGGCAAAGAATTGGAAATTAAGGGGATGCTGATCAACTGGGGAATGGCTAAACAAGTTGTGGTATATAAATGCAATGGAATACTATTGTGCTATAAGCAATGAGGAGTAGATGGACTTCATATTTGCCTGGAGAGGCTTAAATGAACTGATGCTGAGTGAGAAAGGCCAAACCAGGAGAAATTTGCACATAATCACAGATACGTCATATGTATGACAACCAACTTTGATAAACTGGACTTTTCTCAGCAACATACGGTTATAAGACAACTCTAAAAGTCTCAGGATGGAAGGAAATGTCTACATTCAGAGAAAGATCTAGAAAGAACAGAATTTAAATGGAGACAGAAGCAAACTACATGCTCTCGTTCTTTTCCATGTTTGGTTTTGTTACCTCTTTCCCATTGCTCACTTTATTGGTTACAGCCCAATATTTGCAGATCCTGTATTTGACTGCATGCTGCCATGGGCAGCGGGGGAGAGAAGGGAGAAAATTAGAAACTCAAGGGATTGTGGAACTGAATCTTGTAAACTAAAAGTAAATAAACAAATAAAAGTAAATAAACAAAAAAAGTAATAAACAAATAAACAAGATTAATTTTAAAAATGGCCTGTGTGATACACTGAGGTAGTATTCACATAGGCAACCTGCTAAAATACATTAAACTTTTTTCCAGGTAACCATGTATCTTTTAAATGTTATATATTAATAAAATAGACAGGGGGTGGAGCCAAGATGGCGGCATAGAAGCAGCAAACCACCACAGCTCCCGCACAAACACGCTAAAAAACTCATAAAATGGGATGCTAAACAGATCTTCAAGCTCCAAAACTCTCCACAAGAGAGAAAGCACATCTGTTGCTACAGGCAGTGCAGTAGGCGGGGCTCTTTGCGGCAGTCTGGGACCCGTGGCCGATACCTCGGCCGGGTCAAGCCTGGGGCATCGGGTGGGGAACCGCAGCTATAGGAGAGCTGATCTGCTGCACTGGAGGCACAGTTACCACATCTATCGAGCCAGAAGAAAAAAAGGCTAAGAGAAAGGTCAGTGGATTTTGCTAACTCGAGCGGAGAAGAGCGGGTCCGGCCAAACTGCTCCCAGGGCAAGGAAGCAGTGGGAGGCGGCTATAGCAGCAGGACTGTCTGAGAGCCACATCGGCTTCCACTGGGCTGCTTCAGAGCCCTCGGCCTGCAGATAGCAGGGGGGCTGATGCGGTCCATCAGGGCCAAGGGCTCTTGCGTTGAGTGGCCTGGATCTGGATCGTGGTCTTGAGTGG
>JAQQSW010015661.1:0-11838 GCA_028646575.1 Pseudocheirus occidentalis | reverse complement strand
TTTTTTTTTTTGTCCTCAGACTCCCCTAACCCTCCTACCTATCACAGTGCTTATAATCACAAAGAGTATTTGCAGCAAGGTGTTACAGAGGATAGATTGTTAGATTTAGAGTCAGGAAGACCTGACTTTTTACTAACTGTGTGACTCTGGGCAAGTCACTTAACCACTGTCAGCCTTGGTTTCCTCATCTGTAAAATAATATTAACTTACTTCATAGGATCAGCTGTAATAACATATATGAAACCCTTTGCAAACCTTAAAGGGTTTAAATGCTAGTTATTATTTGTTGAATTAAAGGGAAGTTTTTAAAAAAAGTCTTTAAAGTGGTGTGGGAAAAGCCCTAGACGTAGAGTCAGAGGCCTTGGGTTTGAACCTCATCTCAGCCACTTACAATATTCCACATCTCTGGGCCTCCCTTCTTCTTTTGTAAGATGGGGACCTTGGACACAGTAGTCTCTAAAGACCCTGAGAGTTCACAATTGATCACTTCACAGCCTCTACCACATGTGGACTTTGGGGCCTTGCCTTAAGGGCATCACTGATACCTTCTAGGGCTTGGTTTGCTCACCTGTAAGATGATGGAGTTGGGTTAAAGGATGATTGGGAGCCTAAATTTGTGCCCCTGGGGTTGACTCAACACTTTAGAAATTGTTGCTCAAGAGAGAAGAAGGCTCATTGAAAGGATAAATGGCTGCCATGTTCGTCTTTTTTTTTTGAAGAGGGATTTTGGTATTCTTTTTTGGTGGTGTGTCTGTGGGAACACAGTAGGGATCAGTGGACAGAGCTGAAATAAAAAAACCTGCCTTTGACAGTGATGGGCCTGCCTCTGACATAGGCAGGGATGTGTAGATTTGACTTTGGGACTGAGTTGGAACTCACAATTGAGCTCAAGAAAAGGTTAAGTTGCCTAGGAGGGGAGTCTGTGGACTCAGGCCGCATGGACCTTCTATGTCCTCAAGCATGGCTCTTTGACTGAATCCAGACTTCACAGAACAAATCCCCTCAATAAAAGGATTTGTTCTGTAAAACTTGGATTCAGTCAAAAGGTCACACTCAAGGACCTAGCAGACCACATGTGGCCTCCAGGCTGCAGGTTCCCCACCCCTAACTTTGTCTCTAGGTCTTCCAAAAGTCCTTTGGAAAATGAGTTGAGGGTATTAACATTTTCCTTAAAAAAATGGGACCCATTAAGGTCTGATAATGGCAATTCTGACTTGGCTCAGAAGGTAAAAATTAATCTTTAAGACCCACTTCCCCCCATCCCCAACCAATTCTGTTCATTTTGCTTCACTGGAAAACAGGGACCATGTTATTTATCTTCGTATTTTACTCAGTGACTGAGAAAGGGTGTTATACACAACTGTGTTTGTGGTTTTGTCTGGGTTCATGAGTCCTGCATGAGCGACCAGACTTTGTAAGATGGGTGGCAGCTTCAAAGGGTCTTTTTTAAAAACTTAAAACCAGTTTTAAGGAAAGAGCATTCAACTGAAGAAGCATGTATTAGGAGCCTATGGTGTTCAAGGCACCGGATGTACAGAAATTAAAAACAAAATCAGTGCCAGTCCCTGCCCTCAAGGAATGTCTAATCTCTTGGGCAATGCCTTGTTTCTCCAGTGGCACTTGTTCAGTTGCTGTTGACTCCTAAGTGTGTTTCCTGTAGGGCTGTCCTGGAGACTCTTCTCTTTATTTCTAGCTACAGTCTCTTTCATGGGGATGACTTCTACCTTTGAAAGATCAACGATTATACTATTGTCCATACACATTGGACATGTTGTCTCTCCCAGTGGAATATAAGCACTGGGAAGGCAAGGCATTACTTCACTTTTATCATTGTATACTCAGCACTTGGGACAGCCTCCTTCAGGGCAGCCTGGTTCTAATTTTGTCTTTGGATCTACTCTTTCTAGCACCGTGCTCAGTACATAAATACTTGATTCATGTATGGTTAATGATATATATATATATATATATTTCTATATCTATGTATAATAATGTGTATAATAAGCACATGTACATGTATCTGTGCATATGTACACATAAGTATTTGGAATAGACTGGTTTTGTGATTTTACTTGTATAAGAGGGCTCCTGATGAGGATGGTACCAACATAGACTGGCTTTCTCTTCAAGTCTGAGTCTTGTGAATTGCCTGGGGACACCTGCCCAAGGTCACCCAGCCAGGATGTCAGAGAAAGAATCTGGACTCCAGGGCTCCCTCTCCACCCATTATGCCACACTGCCTCTCACGCTCACTTCCATGATGTCTGTCTCACCTTCCCAAACATCCTTCAAGAACTCATGTCAGTCCCGCCTTCTGTGGGAAGACTTTCTTGGTTCCCCTCATTGGCTTCTTCTCTGAGATTACCTTTCATTACTCTGTGTAGCTCTTCTATGCACCCGAATTTTTTATGTTGCTTCCTCCATTAGAACGTGGGCTCCTTGAGATCAGGGATTGTGTTTTTACCTTTCTCTCTATTCCCAGAATTCAGACCAGTGGCTCATATGTGGTAAATACTTTATAAGTACATGTTGATGGATTGACTGTGTATATATCTCTGTGTGTATGTGTGTAAATGTTTATGTGTATCTCCAGCTCTGGTCTTCTCTCCTGGACATCACTTTTCCTTTTCCTGTTGTTTCCTGAGTATCACCAACCTCTTGACTGTCCCCATCAGTTTTTCAGACTTGCTATGTCCATAATGGACTTGATCCTCTTTACCTCAGATCCCCCCACTCCATACCAACCTCTCTTGACACAGACAGTGTCAACTATATATCCCTAGGGTTCTAGCAGGGAGATCTCAGTGGTGGTGGCCCAATGTCTCTTTCTTGTTAGAAAACAGAACTCTCTCATACTTGTCCTATAGAAGGAGGTGAGTTATTTGTGGATCCATTGGCAGGATGGATCTAAAGATCTAGATTTGAATCCTCACCAGTGATGCTGTTAATGGTCAGCTTCAAGGCTTTGACCAAACCACAGTCTGTCTGAGCCTTAATGCTCTCAACTTTAAATGGGGATATCAAGCATGCACTGTCTGCGTCAGGTCATGTTGTAAGGAAAGTAGCCAGAAACCTCCTGGTGGGAGTTATTATGGTCTCCTGGAAGGACAGACTGCTCCTGCTTGTTCTTCTTGTCCTGTAGCTCAGGGGACTTAGGAGCTTATCTCTGTCTGCCAGGATCAGGCAATCTAAACTCCAGGGCTTTGTAGCAGTCTCTCATAAAACCATACTGCAGAATTAGAGGATTTAGAGATGGCCAGAACCTCAGGGGCCTGCATGAATCAGTAGTTAAAAATCCCTCAGGGAAAAATCACACTTTCCATTCAGTTCATTCAGCAGTTTTTAGGCACCTACTATGTGCAAGACTGTGCTAGGTGCTGGGATCCAGATGCAAAGAATAAAATAGTCTCTGCCCTCAAGGATGTTACATTCTATGAAGTATGTGTGTGTGTGTGCATGCATGTGTATGTAAAAATATAGATACATATAGATATCTATGTAAACACATCTATATAAACACAGATATCTATGCATCTATTTATATATCTATATACTCATCAATTTTCCTTCCTTCTTTCCTCCTTCCTTCCTTCCCTCCCTCCCTTCCTTCCTCTCTCCCTTCCTCCTTCCTTCCTTCCTTCCTTCCTTCCTTCCTTCCTTCCTTCCTTCCTTCCTTCCTTCCTTCCTTCCTTCCTTCCTTCCTTCCTTCCTTTTTCTTTTTCTTCCTTCCTTCCTTTCTTCTTACCTACAGTGATGAACCAGCAGGCAGACATGTAAGTGACTTTCATTTTCTCTCACCTTTGTAGAGGCCAGGCTACTCTGTGAATTACTCCTTTGGAGGTTGTTTTTTTTCTCCAGACAGTTTTTCAGCCTCCTCCTCTCTGTGGGAGAAGCTTCCTTTCGTATCGAGCATGGAGATGGCTGGTGCCTGCTTCTATGTCAGCTAGTTAGCTTCCCATGTTTCTGGCCTTCTTGGGTGCCTGGAAGGAGCAACTGGTGAAAATATTCTCTCTTTTTGTGTTTTGAATATGAGCCCCCAGCCTGGAATCTTGCTCTGGAAGTGGTAACTTGCAGTTTGTAGGAATAAACTCCTCTAGATCTCCTCTAGTCCTCTAGATCTTTTCCCTTCTGGGTGTTTGTTTCACTTATCCATTTCACATAACACAGCATTAACATGCACATTTGAACAGTTAACCATGGTTTTAATAGCATGGATATTAAAGTGGGTTTATACAAAAGAAACTTCTAAAGACCTGTATCTGAACCAACCATTGAGAGAAAAAGCAAGGCTTCTTTCTCTTTCCTGGAGTCATGGAAAAAGCTTATTATTTTTTGTAAATAGCATTTTATTTTTAAATTACATGTAAAGATAGTTTTCAACATTCATTTTTATAAGATTTTGAATTCTAAAATATTTTTCCTCCATTGCTCCCTCCCCAAGACAATCTGATACAGGTTATACATGTGTAATCATGTAAAACATATTTCCACATTAGTTGTGTTGTGAAAGAAGAATCAGAAGGGAAAAATCATGAGAAAGAAAAAAAAAGTTAAGATAGCATACTTTGATCTACACGCAGACTCCATCATTCTTTCTCTGGATGTGGGTAGATTTTTCCATCATGAGTCTTTTGAAATTGTCTTGGCTCATTGTATTGCTGAGAAGAGCTAAGTCTATCATAGTTGGTCATTGCTACAATGTTGCTCTCACTGGATACAATGTTCTCTTGCTTCTGATTGCTTCACTCAGCATCAGTTCATATAAGTCTTTCCAGGTTTTTCTGAAGTCTGCCTGTTCATCATTTTTAATAGCACGATAGTATTCCATTACATTAATATACCACAGCTTGCTCAATCATTCCCCAATTGATGGGCTTTCCCTCAATTTCCACTTCTTTGCCACCACAAAAGAGCTGCTATAAATATTTTTGTACGTGTTAGTCCTTTTACCTTTTTTATGATCTTTTTGAGATACGGCTCTAGCAGTGGTATTTCTGGATCAAAGGGTATGCACAGTTTTATAGTTCTTTTATAGTTCATGGAGAAGCTTTGAGCCACAAGGTGGAATGAGCTCCTCACCACAAGCCACACTGGGTTTGCTCTGGGTCATTGTATTCCTTGATTTCTACCTTGGTCCTGCTCAGCTCTGATCACCCCCACCCCACTTCCATTTCTTACTCTTCCCAATGCAGAGGAGTGTTTATTACATGAGTGACCTTGAACTAGTCACTGATGAGACCTTGCTGGGCCTCAGTTTCCCTCACTGTAAGATGAGGGAGTGAGGGTAGATGGCCTCTGAGGTCCCTTCCAGATTTAGACCTTTGGTTCTGTGGTCACTGTATACATTCTCTAATTCCCAGAGGGGTTGCCTGGAAACTCTGATGTCACCATTTCTTGCCTGTGCCCTTCCTCTGGTAGTGCACTTCCCCCCATGGTCAAGATTCTTCTTGGGGTGGGGAAGGTGTAGGGATTCCTGTCACCTTTCTCCAAGGCACTGCAAACTAGAAGTGACCACAGACTAAAGTACCTGTTCCTCCCTCCTCCATCTTCTTGCTGAGAAACTCTGGGAGGGGTGCTAGATGTGGATAATGTCATTTGAACCTCAAAAAGGCCCCATGGGCAAGATGCCAAAGGAATTCTGAGCATCCCCAGCTTAGAGAGGAGGAAGCTGTTGTTGATCAGCTTGCCCTGGGCTGCACAGCAGAGGTGTTTCTCTGCCCTGGCTGTCTGCTTCCTCTGCTTGGAATCAGCCCCTCCATCCTCCTTACTTCTGCCTCTTAGAGTCTCCAGCTTCCTTCAAAGCTGCCTCCTATTTTGTGAGGCCTTTCCTCATCCCTCCTAGGAAACCCCGCTGTGTACCATTTGTATTGACTTAGCCTGTGTACAAAAATGTAAACTCCTGGAGGGCAAGGATTGTTTCATTCTAGTCTTTGTCTCCTTAGTGCTTGGCATGTAGGAGACACTTGATAAATGCTTGCTTAATTGAAGCATCTGGGTAGGATTTGAACTCAGATCCCTAGCAGTCTTCCCACTAGCCTGTTCTGTTTCCCAGAGGTCTTCTCCATGTTCATTGTTTTATCTTCTGGGTTATATTTCCTCACTTCACTAGCAAAGTCTATAAGATAGATGGATGATTTACCTTCATCATAATTATCATCATCATCACCATGATGACTTGCAAACCTTTTCTCAGATTGTGTACCTGCAGAGTCCATGATCTTCATTGTTATTTTTAAGGTGGTGTGTTCTCAAGTTTTTTCTGGATCTGATGTGAGAAATGATGCCTCTGTGAATTCTATTTAAAGACCATGATCAATTGTGGCTGTAAGTCCGAAATTACCTTGCAGAGGACATGGGAGCCAGACTTTTATATCTGGATGTCATTTACACACTTGAATCTCAAGTTTGTGCTGGGGACCTTGCCTAAATTAAATTCTTTGTGGTTTCAAATATTTGCTCTTTGGCCTTGGCAAGCAAACATGTAGAAGGAATGTGGACATCCCAAATGGCCGCTCCATAATGGGACTGTCGGTCAAGTGTACTTTTGGGGATTGTCGTTGGTGCTTATTCCCTCTGTGATGGATTTTCTCTTTCCATCTCTCTTTTTCTAGAACCTGTAATTTGAGGCTTTTCCCTCCTCAGCTGTTCTCGCCTGCCCTCCCTCTTTTTCCCCTTTTGTGAGTGAGTTTTTGCTGGAGTTTTTCCTGTTGTGCAGTTATTATTATTATAATTTTTTTTGGGGGGGTGTTCAGTGAAGATTGGACCAAAATGAAATTTTCCCAATAGAGTTCTATCAAGTCATCGTGAAGGGAAATATCTCCTATAAACAGGAAGCAGCATTCACAGATGAATTCTGGGTAATCCTACCTGACATGTGCCTCAATTCCATTCCTTCAATGTTTCTTAAGCATTCATGGGGTTCCAGGCTTTTTCATAGGTGCTGGGGAGATAGAGACCATCACAAAACCATTTTCCCCTCAAATAGCTTACACTCCATTGGGAGATACACCGTGTACACAGAGAGGTGACCAAAAAAATATGTATATAACCTAATGTCTCCTGGGCTGGGGGCGGGGTGAACAGTGGTAACTGGGGGATCAGATAAGGCTTCTTACAGGCCAGAGTGCCTTACCTGAGCCTTGAAGGGAGCTAGAGATTTCCCAGGTAAGGTTGGGGACGGAGAGAGGGGATAGCCTATACAAAGGTGTGGTGTCAGGAGATGGAGTCCTCAGGTCAAGGGGCTTTAAGAGTGTGTGAGGGAGACTGATGTGTAATAGACCTAGAAAGGGTTGCTGAAGTCACTGGCTTCCCTGCAGCTTATAGCACTGAAGGGGAAGGGGATCAACATTCATTAAGTGCCTACTATGTTCCAGCCACTGTGCTAAGTGCTCTATGTATACTGTCTCATTTAACCCTCCCAACAGTCTTGTGATGTAGGTGCTTTTTAAAGTTGAGGAAACTGAGGCAGGAAGAGCTAGGGTACCATAGGTACTGTATTGGGACTTGAACTGAGGTTTTCCTGAGCTGGCTTTAAGGCCAGCTCTCAATTCCCTAATCCACAAGCTTGGTGATGATGGGTAAATCATTTAATCTTTGTAAGCCTCAGCTTTCTCATCTATAAAATGGGAATAAATGATACCTTTAGTACTTTGCTCACAGGGCTATTGTAGAGACTCAAAAGGGATAATTTGTACAATGTTTGCAAACTCTTATTAGCACCATACAAATGTCAGTTATGATCAAGCACATTTGCTTCAAAGGCATATCCAATAAACATCTATTTTTATTCATTCTCTTGACTTTACACTTTTTCAAATTAAATGTTTTATTAAAAACAACTAAACTTGCTTAGTAACCACAGCAAATCCTTTTCAAAGGCTAATGTGGCTGAAATGCATTTCAGATTCTATCCTTTTTTAGATGATCTCTGCCGCAGATTGGCTCCACTAAGAAGTGTTAATGAAAGTTGACGGTACATAAAAATGTGATTTGGTGTGTTATTAATAATAGGTTGTTGGCTCTACTTAAGAAAGAATTCAAAAATCTTAGCATGATTTGCTGATAACTGTTTTTTTAATGGACGTTAATATATGGAAACCAGGCTAATTGTATGGAACGGATAGGATTTAAAATGTATCATGGTTAAGTTTCTATTAATATTGCGCTTAAAATGCTGATGGAACAAGTCTGAGGTTAATTTATTTGGCATCAGAAGTCCCCTCAAATATTTGGAAAGACAATTGCTGGTACAAAGCTATTTTTAAAACCTTGGTAACTTAAGACAGTAAGGAGTTTATAGCTGTTGCTGTATGCTGTATTTGACTTGTAAAAACCATGTTACAATTATCTAATTAGCATAGATGTAATAGCAAAAATTAACTGTGTATAGCTCAGACTTGGGTTCCATTTGTAGGATGGGATCCAGTTTTCTTTGCTAAATCATTATGTAAGTCTTTATGTTGGCAACTTCCCATGGGTTTCTCCCCCCCCCCCCCCCCCCCCAGTTCAAATGTAGCCACTCAGATGACACTAATTGTAACCTTTGATGGTCTGGACCTTCCCCCATCATGAGAATGGAAGCATGTGGAAACTGTTGGTCAGTCATCAGAATTACAATATTAGGAGGAATGTAGGGATGTTGCCATTTTTGTATATGGAGTTGTCAAGCAAAGCTTCTTGGTTAGCTAGGAAGTAAGTACCCTTCTCTAGGGCACATTTGATTCTAATGCTAGGTTATGTTGTAATAGGCATGTCTTTACTCTTGGAGACACAGTGAGGCTGATGACTCTGCCTCACTTAATTCCAATTCATGCTCAGATCGAGATATCACTGATGTCACTAGTCTTCAAAAATGAAGAATGAACAGAAAGCTTATCATAGCTCCTTCAAACTGAAAGAGAAGTCAGCTCCACTCTAGTCCAAATCCAACAAAAAGTGGCCATCTGATCTTGGCTGGACAGTTCTTTCCCTTTCCCAGTAGCTCATTCTCCTTTTGAACCACCCTAGTAAATTTCTCTTTACATGATCTGAAATCAGCCTCCTCTGCACCTAGCTTTTTCTCCTTCACACCAGTTTTGTCCTCCAGGATCAAAGAGAATACATCGAATTCCTCTTTCAGAAATTTGTAGACAGTCAGTCATGTCCCCCACCAATTCAACTTTTCTCTAGGTTTAACACTTACAATTGTCTTTGTACATTATGGGTTCGAATCCCTTCATTGTTCTGGTTACCATCTTTTATGTGTCCCTGCCTTGTCTGTTCTGATTCTCAGCATGCTACAATGGCTCTCAACATTGGCCCCATCATTCCAGATGTGGTTTGAGCAAGGTGGCAAAACAATCCTTTGCCTTGTTGTGGACTCTCTCTTTCTTTGATTTATTCATCATTATCGGTGTTGCTTCTTTGGCTGCCATTTTGTTCTGCTGATTTATATGCTTCTATTTAATCCATTAAAACTTCTAAGTCGTCTTTCTATGGGCTGCTCGCTTGCCATATCTGCCCTCGTTATGATGCTTGTCCCATTAATTTCTTGAATCCAGTTATAATTATCCCAATTAAATTTCATTTCATTAGATTTATGCTAGAGGCAGAGTAGATACATGAAAAACATATGGTTATTTGTGTCACAGAAATGGGCTGGAATCCTAACTTTAAAATTTTAGGGTTGTTTGGTTATATTGTGGATGGTTTAGTCACGTTCAGTTTTTAAAACATTCAACAAATGTTTATTAAGGGCCTATTTTGCATAGGGCAGTTTGGCATAAAAGCTCTTTGTAGAGGAAATTTGATCTCAAGGATAAAGTTTGACTTTTAGTCAGAACTTGGATTCAAATTTTGCTTTACATAACTTGCAAGTGTTTGATCTTGAGGATCCTGTGATCCTTAGTTTTTGCCTTTGTGGGAGACAAATCCAAGTTCCTGCAAGGTAGTCCTTACCCTCAGAGTTTCCATTCCAATGGAAGAAGAGCACAGTAAAGGGGAGTGGGGGTGGGGATCTGTGGTGGCATGAGGTAGAGGTGACGTGGAGACCCGATTCCAGGTGGGATAAGGCAGAAGGTTACCTAGCAGAGCTCATGGTAGGTCCTTGATTGGAGTCCAAGGTTCCTGCAGGGATGAAATGGCCATGATAACTAGAGTAGAGGCAGCATAGTTTGTAGCTGATAGTTGGGAAGACACCTTCCCTAGGGAGTGGAGATCAGGGGAGTTTCGTGGAAGGGGCTGTCCCGGAGCTGAACCTTGACAGAAAGACAAATTTTTGAGAAGCAGAAAAGGGGAGGGACTGCATTCTAGGCACGGGGAACAGCTTATGCAAATGCACAGAGGCAAGAGATGGGGCATGGTTAGTAATAAATAGGTAGACAAAGGTTGATTTAAATGCAGAGTTCATCAAGGGGAATAGTTGAAAACTGGAAAGGTAGGTGGGAGCCAGATTGGGAAGGGCTTTAAGTACCGGCAAATCAAGTTTATATTTGATCCTGGAGGCAATAGGGAGCCCCTGAAGATTGTTAAGTATGAGTGACACGGGGTCAGACTTGTGCCTTAGCAGGATGATTGTTTTGAATTTTGCTCTGCTATCTATGGGTGCAGTCATTATAAATCTCTTTCTCATGACAAAGCCTCTTAAGCTTTGTACTTTTCATCAAGGTTTCCTCTTTCTCTAGGTTCTTCTTCTTTTCCCCTTGTTTTTTAGGGCACCACCATCAGAAACTTCCTCCGACGTTTCTTAGTCAGGTCAGTTTCTTCTTCGGGGGTTTTAGAAGAAGTCAGTTTGTTTCATCAGTTTCTTTCTTCTTTCTTAGTATATGACTTAGTATCAGCTGCCATCTGTCTCCAAGGGAATAAGGAATCAGTGGCCTGGGGGCTTCATTTCTGCATGTCTGATGATACTGAGAATCACTGGTATTTGTGTCAGTCAGTATGTGCCATCTTCAGTGGACCAGGAGAATAACCCCAAGGATGTCTTGCCCTCCAGGTGTTTACGTTTTATTGGGGAAGCAAGTGTGCCAGCTGAAGAAAAGCTGCTGATTTTATCAGCAATCCCAAGAGGTAGACAGGAACTTATTATTATCCTAATTTTTGGTGGTTGTTGTTCAGCCATGTCCAATTCTCTATGACCCCATTTGGGGTTTTCTTGGCAAAGACACTGGAGTGGTTCAACATTTTGTTCTCCAGGTTGTTTTACAGATGAGGAAACTGAGGCAAACAGGTTGAAGCAACTTGCCCAGCATCACACAGCCAGTAGATGTCTGAGACAGAATTTGAACCCAAGTCTTTCCGACTCCAGGCCTGCTGTTTTATTTATGGTACCACCGGGCTTCCCCATCGTCATTTTATAGATGAACAAACAGAGGCTGAGAGAAGCTTGAGTGACGGATCCAAAGATCCAGCCACTGAAGCGTCAGCTCTGAGCCCAGGGCAACGCTCTGTCCACTCTGCCCCTGCCCCAGCTCTCTGCCTCTTACAGACCCTCCTGCAGGTGGAAGCCCCTCATCTTGGAGGAAGATGCTTGTGCCCAGAGTGAGAGGGTGCTGAGCCATGATTTGAACCCGGTGCTCCCACTCCAAACCTGGGACTCTTTCATTGTGTCCTGCTGCATCCCTAGCTCCTCAGAGTAGGTTTCTGTCCTTGCAAGTAGCTGATGTCACAGCCACGTTTTCAAGGCTCCCTTTCTCGTGGGTGAGGGCTGGCCCTGCCAGAAAGTACATCTGGAGGCACCTACTTACAGATGTAAATAGAACATGGTGCCTGTTTGGGAAGCCTGCCTTGTGATTGTGTTTTCTCTGAGGGCAACACAAAAATCTGAATTTTAGAACAGGTTGTGGTGGGCACTCCCCTTCT
>JAQQSW010015660.1:0-11838 GCA_028646575.1 Pseudocheirus occidentalis | reverse complement strand
CATAGTACAGTAAAAAAAAAAAAAAAAAACAGCAGGGGCGGCTAGGTGGCGCAGTGAATAGAGCACCGGCCCTGGAGTCAGGCGTACCTGAGTTCAAATCCGGCCTCAGACACTTAACACAAAAACTAGCCGTGTGACCTTGGGCAAGTCACTTAACCCCAACTGCCCTCCAAAAAGAAAAACAACAACAACAACAACAACAACACACACACATACATGCGTAGGTACCTGTGCATGATAGAGAGAGAGAGAGTAGCTTATTCAAGTACAAACAAAAGTCAGATTCAAATAGAGACTTAATAGTGAAATCTTAGGATATAATGAGTAGGTAAAGAACAAATCATGGAAATAATTAAGAATAAGGTGAAAGAAAATGTTAGTAATGAAATAGCATACTAAAATTTACAGGATACAACTAAAGCACTGCTTAGGGGGAAAATTATATCTCCACAAATATACATTAATTAAATGGAAAATGATTCATGAACTGAATATGCATTTAAAAAAATTAACAAACCAAAAGTAAATACAAGAAGGAACTTTAAAACGTGGAAGACAAACAAAAAATATATAGGAATGATATACTTTAAAATTATATAAAAATATTTTAAAATACTTAAAAATTGGTTCTTTGAAAAAAGTTAACAAAATTATAAACATTTAGACAACATGATTAAAAAGATGACAGAAAATCAGTTCAAGAAAGTAGGAAAAAACAAAAATCAAAATGAAATTGACAACAAATAAACTTTCAAAATGTATTGTGCATAATAAACTATCAAAACAACGCAAAGAACCCCCACAGCCTTTAAAGTATATCCAAATTGATAAAAGATCAAATCAAGATCATAAATAATCCATTCAGAGAAAAAGAAATGGAATTAATTGTAAAGGACATTTTCCCTTCTACTCTGCTCCAAAAAAACCCACCCAACTTGCTTCTAGTCCTGGTAGATTTACAAGAGAATTCTTTCAGACTCTTTCAGTACTATCCAAATTATTCTCAAAAATTGAGAAGTAGAGGTAGAGGACTTTCAAGCATTCTTCTTGAAAAAAACAGAACTGAACAGAAAATTTGACATTCAGATACAAGAAGCATGAGAAGGTAAACATGGAAAAGAAATCATAAGGAACTTATCAAAGTTGAACTTTTTGCATGCCAACATGGTAAACCGATAATTGTAACTTATGAAACTTTTCTCAGAATGAGGATAGGTGAAGGGATTATAAATGTATATATTTGTGTACCTACACATATGTCTATATAGGAGGGTATATATTTGTGTATGAATACATATGGGAGTGTGTGTGTGTATATATGTGTACATAGAGGGCACAGGATCAATTGAATAGGAAGGGATGATATTTTAAAAGGTGAAATTGAGAGGTGGGAGAGAAATAGGATGAGAAAGAAGACAGGGAGAGACAGAATGGGGTTAATCATCTCATATAGAAGGGGCAAGGGATAACTGTTATAATGGAGGGGAAGAATAGGAAGGCAAAAGGAAATGGGACAACCTTACTCTCATTGAATTTGGCTTAGGGAAGGAATGACATATGCTCTAAATTGGGTATCTTGCCCTACAGGAGAGTAGGGGGGATGGAGATGAGAGGGGGGATGATGGAGGGCAGGGGACAGCAGGGTTAGGGGAAGGGTTGTTAAAAGCACACACTTCTGTAAAGGGACAGGGACAAAGTAGAGAATGGAACAAGGGAGGAGTGGGATACGAAGGAGGGAAATATAGTCAGTCTTTCACAATATGTCCATTGTGGAGATGGTCTGCGTAACTACACATGTACAGCATGTATTGAATTGCTTGTCTTTCCATTGGGGGTGGGTGACGAGGGAGTAAGGAAAAGAATCTAGAATTTATAAATCAAATGTTTAAAAAATATATTTATGTATATATACACATATACATATATATTTATTATTATTATTATTACATGCAACTGGGAATTAAGATATACAGCGGAGGGAGATCCATCTTGCCCTACTGGAAAGTCAGAGGGCTAATGGGGGAGGACATAGAGAACAGATTGAGGGAGGGGTATACAGTGGGATTGCTGTTTTGGGGTGGTGGGTAGGGGAAAGATGGGGAGAAAATTTGAAACTCAGAATCTTGTGGAAATAAACGATGTAAATTAAAAATAAAGAAAAGTTTACAATAAAAAAATTGAGAAGTATTTTACCTGAGTCTTTTTTGTTTAAACTTAAATGTCCTTCATTTTCTCTTTTCAAAAATTTATTAATTATTTTTAGTTTATAGCATTCAGTTCTGTAAGCTTTTGAGTTTTAAATTTTCTCCCCCTTCCGCCTTTTCCCTGCTCCTAAGATGGCATGATGCATGTTATTGGTTCTACCTATACATTCATACTAAACATATTTTCACATTAGTCATATTGTAAAGAAGAATTATAATCAGTGGAATGAATCATGAGAAAGAAGAAACAAAACAAAAAAGAGCAAAGAGTATGCTTTGCTCTGCATTCAGACTTTGTAATTCTTTGTCTGTATGTGGATAGCATTTTCCATCATGAACCTTTTGGAGTTGTCTTAGAACATTGCATTGCTTAGAAAAGCCAAGTCTTAACGTTAGTCATTGTACAGTGTGGCTATAATTGTGTACAAAGTTCTGGTTCTCCTCCCCTCACTCATTATCAGTTCATGTAAGTCTTTCCAGGTTTTTCTGAAGTCTTCCTGCTCATCATTTCTTATAGCACAATAGCATTCCATTACATTCATATACTACAACACATTGAGTCATTCCCCAATTAATGGATATCCTCTCAATTCCCAGTTCTTAGGTACCACAAAAAGAACTACTGTAAATATTTTTGTACACCAAAGTCTTTTAATGAGATAAATATAGGCCTAAAACCTAAATACTTAATAGTTTATGTGACCCTGAGCAAGTCACTTAAAGTGTTTGTTTCCTTTGTAAAATTTGAATAACAATAGTACTTATCTTAGTAGGATTGCTCTTAGGATCAAATGTGATAACATGGTAGGGGTGAGGGGGAAGAAAAGGCAGCATAGTGCCTGACACAGTGTAGGCACTATATAAATTCTTTTTCCTTCCTTCTGATTTATTCCTCAATTGAGAAATGTCAAATGTCAAAGGATATGAACAGGCAGCTTTCAGATGAAGAAACAAAAGCTGTCTGTAGTGTTACGAAAAAATACTCTATATCACTGTTGATTAAAGAAATGCAAATCAGGACAATTCTGAGGTATCATATCACACCTTTCAGGATGGCCAACATGACAAAATAGGAAAATGATAAATGTTGGAGAAGATGTGGGAAAATTGGTACACTAATGCATTGTTGGTAGAGTTGTGAACTGATTCAACCATTCTGGAGAACAATTTGGAACTCTTCCCAGAGGACTATAAAAACGTACATACCCTTTGACACAGCAATACCACTTCTAAGTCTGTATCCCAAAGATATTATTAAAATGGGAAAAAGGCCCACATGTACATAAATATTTGTAGCACCTCTTTTTGTGATGGTCAAAAATTAGAGATTGAGGGATGTTCATCAGTTGTGGAATGGTTGAACAGGTTCTGGCATATGAATGGAATAGACTACTATTGTTCCATAAGAAATGAAGAGCAGGTAGACTTCAGAAAAACCTGGAAAGACTTTTGGACTGATGGTGAATGAAGTGAGCATCTTGGGAGAATATTGTACACAGTAAAAGCAACACTGTGCAATGACTAGTTTTAATAGACTTAGCTCTTGTCAGTAATGCAAAGATCTAAGAAAACTCTAAAGGACTCATGCTGGAAAATGCTATCTACATCCAGAAAAAGAACTATGGAGTCTGAATTCAGATCAGAGCATACTGTTTGTTCTTTTATGTTTGTTTCTTCTTTGTCATGGTTCTTTTCCTTGGTTCTAATTCTTCTTTACAGTATGACTAAGATGAAAATATATTCGGCATGAATGTATAATACATAGTCTATATCAGATTCCATGCTCTCTTGGTGAGGGGGAGAGGAGAGAGAAAGGAGGGGGAAAACTAGCACTTGTAATCTTAGGGAAAGTAAAATTAAATAAACTGTATTTAAAAAAATTTCTAATTCAGAAAAGGATAAAGCTCAGAAGGACAGCCCTAGACTAGAATCATTAATTAATATAAATTCAGAAATGTAAAAAATATTTTGTAGCTCAGACTACTGAGATTCATTCAGAAATTAATTCATCCCTATGTATAAATTTAATTTGGTCCTTTGTAGCTGTCAGTGCTGATGGAAGATGAAGAGTTACTTGGAAAGTTCTGAAAACTCAGAGCTTTCTATAAAAGAAGTCTTTGGAAGGAGTTTACTGCTCCACCCATTTGTCCTCTAATCAAATAGGGGAGAAAACTAAGGGAGTTAAGATGTTGATGAGTATCAAAAATGGAGGTAATGAGTAATTCATGGTAATGAGATTTCAGTTGATCAGTATGATATATCTAGAAGCTAGAAGAAATCATAACAAAATTAATCTGGAAGAACAAAATGTTCAGAATATCAAGGGAACTAATGAAAAGAAATGCTAAAGAAGGTGACTTAGCCATACTAGATTCTTAACTGTATTATAAAGCAGCAGTTATCAAAACTACTTGATACTGGCTGAGGAATAGAGTGGTGGATCAATGGAATAGATTAGATAAATGAGATACAGCAGTCAATGACAGTGGTAATCTACAGTTCCACAAACCCAAAGGCCCTACCTTCTAGGATAAGAATTCACTATTTGACAAAAACTTCTGGGAAAACTGGAAAATAGTATGGCAGAAACTGGGCATAGACCAATATCTACACTGTATACCAGAATAAAATTGAAATGGGTGTGTGATCTAGATATGAAGCCTGAAACTGTAAGTAATCTGGGAGAGCAAGTAATAGTTTACCTGTCAGATTTATGGAGAAAGGAGGAATTAATGAGCAAAAAAGAGAGAGTGTTACAAAATGCAAAATGGATAATTTTGATTACATTAAATTGAAAAGTTTTTGTATATGTAAAGTTAACTTAACCAAGATTAGGGAAAATTAGTGGAAAATTGGGAAATAATTCTTACAATTAGTGGCTCTGATAAAAGCCTCATTTCTAAAATATACAGAGAATTAAGTCAAATGTATCAGAATACAAGTCATTCCCTAATTGATAAACGGTCAAAGGATATGAACAGGTACTTTTCAGAGGAAGAAATTATAGATATCTATAAACATATGAAAAAATGCTCTAAATCACTATTGATTAGAGAAATGGAAATCAAAACAACTCTGAGGTACCAAGTGTTACTGGTCAGATTGGCTAAGATGACAGAACAGGAAAGTGATAAATGCTGGAGAGGATATGGAAAAATTAGAATAGTAATGTGTTATTTGGTAGAACTGTGAATCGATCCAGCCATTCTGCTGAGCAATTTGGAACTATGCCCAAAGGGCTATAAAAAAGTGCATACCCTTTGACCCATCAATACCACTTCTAGGGCTGTATCCTATAGAAATCATACAAATGGAAGAAAGACCTGTTTGCAGAAAAATATTTATAGCAGCTCTTTTTGTGGTGGCAAAGAATTGGAAGTTGAGGGGATGCCTATCAATTGGGGAATGGCTAAACAAGTTGTGGTATATGAATGTAATGGAATACTATTGTGCTATAAGAAATGAGGAGCAGACAGACTTCATAATAACCCAGAGAGACCTATATAAACTAATGCTGAGCGAGAAGAGCAGAACCAGGAGAACTTTGTACACAGTTTCAGACACATCATACGTGTAATGACTAACTTTGATAGGGGCTCCACTCAACAATGCAAGGTTGTAAGACAACTCCAGAGTACTCATGATGGAAATTATATCCACATCCAGAGAAAAGAACCTATATAGTTTGAATGAAGATTGAAGCAAACCACTTGCTGTCTCTCTTTTGTGTTTAGTGTAGTTTCATTCCTTCTTTCTCATTGTTCACTTCATTGGTTATAATTCTTCTTTACAACCTGACTAATGCTTAATGTGAAGGTATTTGTAGAGCCTGTATCAGATTGCATGTTGCAGTGTGGGGTTTCAGGGGGAAGGCAGGGGAATAGAAAATTTAGAGCTCAAGGGATTGTGGAGCTGAATATTATAAACTCAAAGTAGATAAACAAGTTCAATAAAATAAAATTGAAGGGGAAAATGTGACAATTAAAAATTGTTTTTACATTAATTAGGAAAAAAATAAAATATTATTTAAAAAAAAAAGAAAATTTTGAAAAATGAGTCAGCAGCTTGCTGAAGGAAACCCCCCCAAAAAATACTGAAGAAAAAACAATACCTTAAAAAATAGACTAACCCAAATGGCAAACGACGTTCAAAAAACCAACGAAGAAAAGAATGCCTTAGAAAGAGCAGAATTGGCCAAATGGAAAAGGAGCTCCAAAACCTCACTGAAGAACATAATTCCTTAAAAAATTAGAATGGAGCAAATGGAAGCTAATTACTTTAGGAGAAATCAAGAAAGTATAAAACAGAACCAAAATAATGAAAAAAATAGAAGACAATGTAAAATGTCTCATTGGAATAACCACTCACCTGGAAAATAGATCCAGGAGAGAACATTTAAAAATTATTAGACTACCTGAAAGCCATGATAAAGAAAGAGCCTAGACATGTTGTTTCAAGAAATTATCAAGGAAAACTGCTCTGATATTCTAGAACCAGAGGGTAACATAGAAACTTAAGAATGTATTACTGATCACCTCTTGGAAGAGATCCCAAAAGGAAAGCTCCTAGGGATATTTTAGTCAAATTTCAGGGTTCCCAGGTCAAGGAGAAAACATTGCAAGCAGCCAGAAAGAAACTATTTGAGTATTGTGGAAATATAATGATAACACACAATCATGGTAAGAGATATTGGGAGAAGGAGAAAGGAAGAGATAGAATGGGGTAAATTATATCACACAAAAGAGGCAAGAAGATTTCACAATGAAGGGGAAGAGAAGAGAGGTGAGAGGGAATAACTGAATTTTACTCCCATTGAATGTGACTTAAGAAGAGAATAATTTATACACAGTCAATTGGGTATCTTACCCTTCAGGAAAGTAAAGGGGAAAAGGATAAGGGAGGCAGGGGGATAGATAGGTAGGGCATGATAGAAGGTAGGGCAGATTGGGCAAGGGGGTAGGCAGGAGCAAACATTTTTTAAGAGAAACAGGGACAAAGGAAAAAATAGAGTAAGTGGAAGTTGGGACAAGATGGGGGGAAATCTAGTTAGTCTTTCACAACATGATTGCTATGGAGGTGTTTTGCATAATTACACATTTATAACATATTGAATTGCTTGCCTTCTCAATGAGGGTGAGTGTGATGGGAAGAAAGGAGAATATTTGGAACTGAAGGTTTTAAAAACACATGTTAAAAATTGTCTTTACATGTAACCGGGAAATAAGATATACAGACAATGGAGTACAGAAATCTGTCTTGCCCTACCAGAAAGTAAGGGGAAAGGGAATAAGAGGCCGGGTGTGATAAAAGGGAGGGCATACTGGGGAAAGAAGTAATCAAAATGCATGCCATCTTGGGGTGGTAGAGGGGAGGGATGGGGACAAAGTTTGGAACTCAAAATCTTGTGGAAATGAATGTTGAAAATGAAAAATAAATTAATAAGGCGGAAAAAAAGAAAATGTAGCCTTAGGCCTGTTTGTTTGTTGAGATTCCTGAAACAGAATATTCATCTCAAGGAACCTGCCAGCTAATGCTAGAAAGGAGACCCTGCTAACCTTTCATTTATATATTTTACTCAATGGTCATGACTATCAATGACTACAAGTAAACAATAAGAATTTTCTCTCAATCAGCGGGGCCAATCTGAAATAAAGTTGCCTTCATTAGTCCCAGTTAAGGGAATGTAAATGGATTGGAGGATAACGATCCATCTTTTTTTTTTCTCCATTATTTCCCTGTGTTATTCCCCAATTATTCTCTTCAGGCTCTTTTTGGATATCATTCCAATAATTTTTCCCATATTCTTGTATCTCCAATTTCTTCTTCATTAGATCATTCCCTTCTTGCATATAATTTATGTATGCCCCAAATTCTCTATCTTAAAAAAATAAAAAGAAAAACTTCCCTTGAATACTACTATTTTAATTTTGATGAACTTTTTAAAAGATTGGCAAATGATCCATAGGATTCCAGCTTCTGCTAATGTTTACAAAGGAATTTAAAAGTATTTTATTTAATATTTCATTATTTTAGCAATTAAGCCGCCATTTCAGAAACTGACATTTTCTCTATTTAACGTTGTAATAATTATCACATTATATTCTAGTTCCTTATAAGTTAAGTATAAGTAATGGAAAATATTTTGCCTTATACTGCTGTAAAGCAGTCACATTTGTTACTAGGATTATGCTCTCATAATGAGCATAGATGGTTTTTCTTTGTAAGAATTTTGTTACCTGTTCCAGGAAGTTTCAGCTGTTTGGATTGTTTATGATTCCATTTTTGCATTTTCAGAGCTCTTGTTAAAAACCTGATTTGATTTTAAATGTAATTATTTAATCCCATCTCTGATTTAAATACTTGTGATTCAGAATTGTTATACACTTCTTTAATTTGTTATGAAAAAATAAAATGTTTTAGATGTAGAAATTATATTGATTATAAAATTAGGGAACTAGTAGAAATACTAGAAGGTCACTTAGTTTTCCTTCTATTGCTGTATAATATTGAATATCATACCAGTTTTACTTCTCTAAAGAAAAAAGCACATTATAAAATGTATGTATTTTTCATATATATGTATTTTTCAAAATATTTTCTGGAAATCTTATAGCTGATAATCCCTTAGAAAAGAATAAACTCAAAATTTAACATAATAATTCTTGAATGCCACCTGCTGGCCTGCCTTTAAAATAACTGGGTTTTTAAAGCCTGAAAACAAGTGTTTGAATGGATGTAATTTTTGGTATTTTAAAAATTTTCTGAGTGTTGCAATAAAATTAGGAATTAAGATAAAATTAACTCATGGAGGATATTTTCTAAAAACTTTCTAGCACTTACTATTTTAGTTTGATATGGGTATAGATAGAATTTTTTGCATATATAAAAGACATGGTTTGGTTGAAAGTAAACATTATGAAGTTGTAAGATGTAGAATTATAGAATATGAAAAGTGTGAAGAACTCTGCAGCTCATCTTGTTCACTTGTCTTATTTTAGAAATCAGGAACCTTGAGTTTCAGAGGAGAAGCATTGTGTCTTAAGTCATACAGATAGATTTTTATAAAGCTGGAGATAAGAGCTCTCCTAGTGTTTGTTCCATTACACTTAACACATACATTATCACATTTTCAGAGTTCATGTTTTACATAGTTAAGATGAAGAATTTGTCAAAACATGTAAACACCACTTGAAAATATTTTAATATTTGAAACTTGACTATAAAAAGGATATTTAATACAGAGTATTTACTAGTATTTAGAAACCATTGCTAGAAATGAAGTTTTTAACTTTACAGAATTTGACACAATATATAGGGTTGTTTTGTTTTTTTAAAGTGGAGAAGAAAGCTATAATTTGGTTGTAGAAACAGGTGAGGCAATTTGATCTTTCAGTGAGGTTTTTATGCTGCCCATAATTTTAGCTCATTTTGATTTCTGTGTCTATCTACTGTAATGGATTTTGGCCATCTAATGTTGTCATGGGCTGTCAGTGTCATCATCAATTTAGTATTGTAACCTTATATACTGTGACATCCAGAATACATAAACCTGCAAACCTTCAGTGCTTTTTTTTTAAGGAATATATGATACTACCACAGATGATTGGTACAGATTTTGTTGTCTTCCCGAAACCACTTAATGTGATCAGAGAATTAAAATTTCAACAAGTCATTTAAAGATAGCTACATTGCAAGTCCTGTAACACCCAGGTTAGGTTTCTTGTGGCTTCAGTCATATGGGGAGGATACAGAGTATTTCAGGTACTGTAGATAGTCTGGAAATTTATTCCTGGTTTGTTTTGATCAGGCAAATTTATTAAGTGCAATGAGGTCACAGTAATTTTCAATAAACTGTGACTTGCTGATTTATATCAAAAGATCCATACAGCAGTAAACAATACCATTTACATTTAATTAGTTTTATTGAACCAAAGGCAATTTTATTTGTAATGAACCACATGTTATGATTAAGGATGTATTTTAATGATCTTTAAGTAAGGCGAACAAATGTTGCCCTTGACCTAATAGAGGAGGCTTTCCTACTTTATTGATAACTTTAGAGTGATTTCTAAATTATTATTGTGAAATGCAGAGAAAGACATTCTCATTATTATGTCATTATTCAGTCAATTCATGACTAATATAATAGATGGAATGCATTCTACTAAATGTTTATGTGCATATAAAAGAATTGTTGATAGCATTTATTTGTTGCCATATTTTAGAAGGTATCTTCATAAATATTTTCCTTTTCTCAGATTACTTTGTTGACATAGACTTTTTGGTATCTTTGTAATCTAGAACTTAAGGAAAATGACCATTTCTTTTCTTGTAAGTTCTAACCCATACTGAATAGATTGAAAGGCCATGAATTCATTATTTTTTTATTGCAATTATTGTAGAATTATATTTTGAAGGAGAGCTCTGAGTAGTATTATGATAATTCTAAAACATTACATTAATTCTGTTTATATTAGTGATCATTATACACTCTGAAAAGAACCATTTTATGAATTATTAACATCATTATTGATTATTGTAGTATTTGTTTTCAAAGGAACTCAAAGCAGTTTACTAACTCTGATCTTTATGTGTTCACTGTCATGAAGGGACATCTGGAGTGGACAAACTGTAAAAACATGATAGTAGATTACTTTTGAAAGCCAAAGGAGCTGATTCATTCCATCTTCTGGATTTAATAGCTATTCTGTTTTTTAGAGCATCTTGTTTTTGCCTCTCAAAATCGAATACTGTTTCCTCATAGAACTCATTCACTTGAAGATGTTTTATGCTATCTTTTTTTGTTGTTGTTATTCTTTTCATATGTAATACAAAGAATCAGATACATTTGTAATGAAGTTTTTTTCAGAAACCATTATGGCATAACTTTTAAAAATCAACCTAACCATTTAGAAAATTAAGATATGGCTTAATCCCTGCCAAAGCATAATTTTTGTTTTTTTGTCATCATGGCTAAATGCTGTAGGATTTTAGTGTTTATTTCTTTACATACTGTGATATTTGGAGCAATTAAATTCTAGAGATGTTTTTATTCATTCTGTGTCGTGCATTTGCTTTTATTTATTTCTAGTATTTCATCAGTAACTTTTGTTTTTATATAAGTTATTTTCAACACCCTTAATTGAACTCTTAGCTTTGAAAAAGAAAAAAATTAAACAAAATCACATGATATAAAGATTGTATCTCACATTATTCTCACTTAGTATTCCTCCATCACTGCTTTGAGGGAAGAAGTAATCAGTAAACATATATTATGCTTTCTACAAGGCATTTGCACTGGGCATATAAACTCTTTTTTTTTTTTAATTTTATTTTCTTGGTTACATCATTCATTTCCACAAGGTTTTGAGTTACAGATTTTCTCCCCTTTTTGCCCCTACCCCCAGCCCAGAACATTGATCCCACTGTAAGGCCCCTCCTACAATCTGTTCCCTTTTATGCCCTCCTCTCACACCCCTCTAGCTTTCTAGAAGGGCAGGGAGGGGCTCCCTGCCCCTGTCCCTGTATGTATTATTTCCCAGTTGCATTTGATTGTATAGCTTTAAATACTAGATTCTTGCAGTTCCTCCCCTGTCATCCACTCCCACTGGGCAGAGCATCAATTCAATACAGG
>JAQQSW010015659.1:0-11839 GCA_028646575.1 Pseudocheirus occidentalis | reverse complement strand
GTACATGTCCCTTTAAACACTAACCACTCCTAAACTCCTCCCTCATCCCACCCTTATTCACCTAGTTAGCATAATTAATCTCTGATGGACAGCTTTATGGCTTTAAAAGCTGTATCTCTAATTCCTGCACTTTTGTAGGGCCCCTTACTGTCCTCCCCTGCCTGCTACAAAGTCAGCAAAACAATAAACTTTTATAACTGCAAAAAGATTGCTTGAGTTGGGTAATTCATTTCACACTAAAAGAACCCTCAAAGGATTTCCTAGAAATCCATCTCCCTCTTTCCCTCATCACCTATAATCAGAATAGTGGGATTTATCTTATTTTGGGGACATATGCCACATTGGAGGAAAACTCAGATATCCTGGGATCATAATTTCCAACTGATACTACTTTGTCCATTGTCTTGTCATTTTGTATTGTGTGGGACAAAGACGATCCTTGCCCAAATAAAGTAGAGATATCTCTAGAGACAGGAAGGATTTATTTAATTATTTCTTCTTGAAAGAAGGGTGGTCTCACTACTAGAAGCAGTCTAGTAGGAGAGGCAAAATACAAAATGCAAAGCTTGGTTATATACCAAAAAGACCACCCCTTGCCCCCTCCCTTGTTCTGTCTTGTTCCCGTTAATCATGAACTGAGGTGCACATTCTTTAACTGCAAAAATTTGCTGGCCTTGCAGGTAAAATGTTAGTAATATCAAAAAGCAGAAAGTACACGTCTAGCGGACATGAAAACTGACAAAATACGTCATCAGTATCAACTTAGATATGAAAGTAGACAATATTTTATGAATCATGGGGTTTTTAGGACATGGTGACCTACCCGGAGTTCCGCAACAGGATTTCCAATTTTATATTTGTACAGGTCAGATGGTAGTCAGTGGAAACATGTCTGGGACATCCAGGCCTGCAGTTAAATTTTGCAGGGTCTGTGTTTTTCCCCTCCTACACATTAGCTAAGCTTAGCAAAAACTTCAACTTATGACCAGGGAAGTAAGGCAGGGGTCCCAGACTCCCAGCCCAGGTTACTAAGTCTTTGGTACTTTATTACATTTCTGGAATGTTACCTCAGAAGTTTTCACTTTTATTCCATTCAAAACCATAGTGTGAGACATACAGACAGTACAGCAAAAGCATGCTACCTGACCCCGAGAGAGGGAAAAGGTGAAATAAAGTCATTCACTCGGGTTGTTGTAAGGCTTGGGAACCCTTTTGGAAATGAGTGAGGAAATATCTCACAGCAATAGACTATTTTCAAATGCTGCTTAGGTGGACTTGTAAGGTAGGTTAAAAAAAAAAACCCCAACAAAAGACAAACCAAATAAAGTAACAGAATAGTTCCTAAACAAAGTGGCCTCAGACTCAAATAATAACATTTGAGGCCTAAGGCCCTTAGGCAGTTGAATCTAAAAAGATCCTTAAAAAGTATTGCCTCTAGGTGCTAATTCTAGGAGGCTAAAGATTTTAAAAAGCACTAAAAAGCTGAATAAGCTAAGTACAGCTTCTCCAGAAGGCCAAAAGATACCCAGAGACAGCATTAGTGACTTTATGGTTGAGAGACTGCAGGGGAGTCAGAGCTTCCCGAGAATAATAACCTGAGAGAAGGAACTGAAGCAATTTACAACTAAAAGGCTAAGGGACTAATGGAGAGTTTGTTCCAGGGACAACACAAGACTTTTTGTTCAGTAGTTTGAGTTGTATCCAACCCTTTGTGAACTCATTTGGTGTTTTCTTGACAAAAAGAGTGGTTTGCCATTTATTTCTCCAGCTCATTTTACAGATGAGGAGACTGAGGCAAACAGAGTTAAGTGACTGACCCAAGTCACACAGCTAATAAGTGTCTAAGATAAGTCTTCCTGACTTCAGGCCTGGTACTCCATTCACTGCATCACTTAGCTACCCTCCCTCTATCGTTTTCAGAGTTTGAATTTCTCCTTTGTGATTTGTTCTTTTCCCTCTACTATAATAGGAAATTGTTTTCCACTGACCTAAGGACAGGTTAAGGAAGACTTTATGATACAGGTTTTCCTGTTAATTATTTTGTCAGTGGAGTTTAATTAAATGCATTATTTAATTTCTGATGATTTGTCTGGTATACGAATAAAGTCTCCACTGAATGGGGGCTTGAGGCTAATACAGTCCTCTTCACTCTCCCACTGAATCTGAGGGTTCAATGCCTGTTGGGTAGGAACTCCAGCAGAAGACACCTCTATTGCAGACACAATTCTAAGGCAGACAACAAATAGACCAAAAACAAAAATGGAAATGGAGTGGCTAGATGGCACAGTGAATAGAGCACTAGCTCTGGAATCAGGAGGACCTGAGTTCAAATCTGGCCTCAGACACTTAACACTTATAATCTGTGTGACCTTAGGTAAGTCACTTAACCCCCAATTGCCCTGCCTTCCCTCCCCCCCCCCAAAAAAAAGCAAAAAAAAAAAAAGACAAAGATTTGCCAACAGTGGAAACCTATAATGGTAATTAATTTGAATTTATGTTGGCACAGGTAGCAGGTGCTTAGCACTTAATAATTGATCAGGCCTTTCTGTTGGGGAAACAGAAACTATGAACTTTTGTCTTCTGTTGCTGACATAACAGGAAGGGGTTGGCTGAAACAGGAACCTAATGCTGTGTGTATATAAGAAAAGCCCCAGAGAGGCATGGTCAGAATTTCTTGGGACCAGCATCTGGAGGCAGAGCAGCTACAGAAGAGAAATAAGAACTGAGTCAGAATTTCCTGAGAAGTTGTGGTGCCTGAGCTTTTTCTGAAGAGGAGCCCAGGAGCCTGGGACCCCAGGAGCCAAGAAACCCCTCTACCCCCCAGCCCCTGGCTGGATAAAGTGATTCTGATTTTTTGAACAAGCTGCAGAAGACTGAGGAAGCATGACCAGGATGCTAAGACTTTGTCTGTTTGAGGCTTGGTTGAGCCTTGAATTCCTGGAAACAGAAATTATGAAAGATTTGAGATGGACTAGACCCTGTGAACTTCAGTGTGGAGCAGGACTTACATGGACAGCTTCACAAGGAACTGGGAACTGTCTGCCTTTGAATCCAGGTGACTGGCAGATTCAGGTAGGAGTTGCCTGCCTTGAGTCAAGATGAAAAGACCTCTCTGTGGGTACTCGGTAGTGATGAAACTATAGTTTACTAGTGACCTAGGGGTGGAGGGTCTATTTTCTAATGATTGTACTTAGTGATGAATGACACTTAGTAATTGATTGCTGAATAAGTGACTAATTGAGTTAACTTAGTGTACCCCATGAGTGGAAGACTTTGACTATTGTCCTCTGAGATGACTGAATGACTGAGTAAGGAGGCAAATCTCCTTAGAGATGATTGAATGTACTAAATGACTGTACTTTGTTGAAAACTATTGTGACCACTTTGGTGAAAACTATGTGGCTCTTTTACTGATAAGCTGTTGTGAATACTATATTGTGATTTTCTGTGATAAGTTGTAATATTGTGAATGCTGTACCTTGATTTTCTGCGGATGTTTTGCTTTGATTTATCATGGAATAAATGAAGTGTTCACTATACTGTGTAATCAGAACCTTAAAAGCTGTTCACAGTAGCATTCTTCTGGAAAGCTGCTCATGCATGCCATTACAAACCCCCACATTTGGACTCAATACTTCAGATTCAATAATATACTAAAGTGAAATTTTATGGATTTGGTGAAAATAAAGTTAAAATTTATGTAATAAAGTAAAAATCCTAGAAGAGGAAGTTCAGAAAAATATGTGCAAGAGAAAAGCTGTAGTGGAAATAACACAATTTTAACTTAGGAATTGATTTTTAAAAATTTATTTTGATACAGTCTATTCTTACATTGCTTAAATGTCCCTTTATATCCCTCCTCTGGGGCAGCTAGGTGGCACAGTGGATAGAACACAGGGCTAGGAATTGGTAAGACCCATCTTCCTGAGTTCAAATCTGGCCTCAGACACTTACAAGCTATGTGACCCTGGGCAAGTCACCTTGTTTGCCTCAGTTTCTCACCTGTAAAGTTAACTGGAGAAGGAAAAGGCAAACCACTCCAGTATCTTTGCCAAGAAAACTCCAAATGGGGTCACTAAGAGTAGACACAACTGAAAGAACTGACCAACAAAGCCCTCCTCTTGCCCCTCACAGAGTTCATTTAAAAAGAGATTTTAAAAAGAATGATAGAAAAAAAATCAGTAGACCAATTAATACATTAACAATCTGATTATAGGTGCAATGTTCTACATCTGTCGAAATTCACCTTTCCTGCCTTTGCAGAAAGGAGTGTTCTCATATTTCTTTGGGCTTTGGTTACTCCACTTTGCATTAGTTCCTATCAATTAGGGGGTTGATTTTTTTTAGCAGATTTCAAAGATAGGAAGAACAGAAAAGAATGGAGGCTGACATTAGCAACTACTTTTCCATCACTATAAGATCTTTAAGAGAAAGGTCTATGAATATATCAAGGGTCTTTCTGGTCTGGATATGTGATTTTGTTTGTTGTTGGGTCATTTTTCAGTAGTATTTGACTTCATGACCTCATTTGAGGCTTTCTTGGCAAAGATAGACTTGCCCAGAGTCACACTGTAGGCCAAATTTGAACTCAGGAAGATGTTTTCCAGACTCTATGGCGCCACCTGGCTAATTTCTTTGGTATAGGGAACCCTCAATTAGGGGACTAATCAATCAATGTAGATGAGACACTGCTCTGAGCAAATTGTAGTCTCATAGGCTGTACAGAGTACTTCAGGGTTAAGAGACAACTGCCCACCTTCCCTGTCCAGGCTGTTATGAATGACTGTTTATAGCAGATCACATCTTTACAGTCATTTGATTGAGAAGGGAGAGAATCCATTTACTAGTCAACAGGCATTTTTTAAGTGCCTTCTATTTGCCAGGAACTGTCCTAAGTGCTGGGGATACAAAGACAAAATCTGAACGATTTCTGAGTTTATTGTTTATCGATTATGGAAAAATGAACTTATTTAGTAGAGAAAAATAGAGTCTTAAGACACATTTCAAACAAGGTGCTGTAGTGGATGTTGCTCTGCTCAAAGTCCAAATAGAACAATTTCCTTTGGGTGGTGAAGTTTCCCAGCTGGATGTAGATGGATGGCTTTGAGTCAGGGATACTTCACTGGTATTTGAGCTGTAGTCACTGCTAATGCAAGCATCAGGTTCATTTCTGTCCCCTGGGTTCTCTTATTCTTGTGTGGTGATTAAGAGGGGCTCAGGAACCTGCCATCTAGATATACCGAACCTCATTTAGCTTTTTTTTTAAATTGTTCCCCCAAATGGATATGACATCAGCGGAGGAAGCAAGGACCTAGAACATGCAAAGTCTTTAAGAGCTCAGTATAGAGGTTAGGTGCACCAACTTCTGCCCTCCGCCAAGTCATATTCACTCTCTTTATTTTCTGTGAAGTCTTTTCCTTTCCCATACTTCAAACTTGTGGGGTCTCTAAAGCTCCTGTTCACTGCCTCACTTTCACTTTCACAAACCCATCCTTAGGACCAACGAATTCCTATTTTCTATTCTTTTCATTCGAATTACTAATCATTGCATTAACTTCACACACCTAGAATTGGGTCTCTACTACCATTCAGTTACTACCTTCGAGAAGATGTCTTCTAAGTTGTTGGATGATGTTCAGTTGTTAAGCAAAGGTCTTACACGTTATAACGACTGAAGGCTTTCAACGGGGTATGTAGTAGGGGATGAAGGGAGGAAGTAGCAGGCATAGGAAACAATTTGACAATTGTCCAAACTACACACGTTTTCTCTGTTTCTAAGTCATTTCCAGCTGTAAAACTGGAGTTCAATATTACTTTAATTTATTAAACCCTCTCTACCACTCAGAACGCAATTGGTTCTTCCCACTAGCCCTGGGGAGGGGGTTGGGAGCGGGCGTTGAGGGATGGGCGCTGTGCATCTTGGGAATAGTAGTTTTGCGCCAGCCCAACTAGACTACATACTCCAAAGAGCTTCGGGAAGTCGGTTGCCTGGTATTAGCAAGCGGGAAGTATGGCGACGGCAGCTCGGAGCGACGCGGCTTTACCACCAGGAGAAGGTAAAAGTACCTTGTTCCTTTAGTTTAGAGAGCATTTCGCCAGTCCCGCTTCCAGTAATCCCCCCTCCACAGAAGGATGCCCGGCGGCTCCCCACTCCCCATTCTGTCGCTGCATTTCGGTTCGTTTCTTCTCTAGCTGCAGTTAGGCTTGGCGGTTGGGGCGGCGGGGCGTGCTGCCCTCTGGGAGTTGTAGTCTTCCCGCGCTTTGTAGCTCCCTCGGTGACAAGGCGAGGGCCAGAGGGGCTGGACTACAGCTCCCAGGGGGCTTCGTCCAGCCCCGCGTTCTGGTCCCGCTGCTTGTTTGGTTTCTCCTGGCTTGGGGAAGAGTCTTCTCTGCCAGGGACTTGGGCTGGCCTGGGTAGAGGAAGAGACAAATTTGCAGCAGCATTCTCCTCACCCCCTCACTCCCCTTTATTCTGCTTCGAGTCTCTTGTTCATCATCTTCCCGTAGGAGGGGGCTGATGACTGTGATGAAGTGGGGGCCGGGCGGGCTGGGGTGGAAGCATCAGTCATGGACCCACCTGGTCCTCAGGTGCAGGGGGCTGGGGCTTGGCCTTGGATGTGCGCTGGCGGAATAGGGCCCTTCTTAATCAGAGCACCCCCACTTTTGCCCCTTTTGCCCAGGCAGGGCAATCACCTTTGTCCTGGCTGGGACTGCTGTGGTCGAGACTGTATACCCAGCTCCTCCTGCTTGGATCAGGGCAGAGGGCAGAGGCACCAGCATCAAACATTTTCCATAGAGGGTTTTTGAGCCAGTGGACTACAGATCCAGCGCTTATTCCACAGCATCATGGAGGAGGCTCTTGTGATGAGAGAATGCCATACAGTTCTTACCCCTCCTCCCCCCCTACCCAATACCTCCATCCCCCTCAATTAATCATAACCTGAGAGGTGGCCATGACCAAAGAATTCATCACCTCCTGGCCAGTAGGTGAGACAGGCAGAAGTTCTCTTGAAGACCTTTTTCCTTCCCCTCCTCCAGCTATCCCTAAAAACAACAAAAACCTCCTTTGAGGCCCAGCAGCTTGGCCTCCCCCCAAAATGCTCCCCCTTCCCAGTTTTTTTCCATTTTCTCATAGATCCCAGTGTCAGAGTAGGTTCCAAACCTCACATGTCCTCTTTGACTGGTATAATGAGTCTTCTCATAATAGTGTCATTCATTTGTGATTTTGACAAGCATACTGTGTTTGTTTATCAACACCCTTGTGGAGAGGGGGAATCTTCATTCCCTCTCCCACTCCCCAACATAAATCCACTCTTTAGGGGACTCGTTGCCTTCTTTAGAATATGTTTATAGCAGACTTTGGAATATGTGCTGTGACAGATTTAAAGACAGAACTCTAGAATGCTACAGTTTGTGAGAATTTGAAGCTATGGTTTTAACCTTTTCCAACTTACATCAATTTCTTATGCTTAGATAAACAGCTGTGTAAAATATACAAGAAAACCTAGCTGAGGACATTTCAGTCCATCATTTCATCCATGTCCCCAGAGTTTGCAGAAAATATATTCACATACCTTCAGCTCCCATTGCCCTTACTTTAAATATTCCAAGAGGAGCAATAGAAGCTCCTTTCTTTAAACTTGAATATTATCAGCAGGATGGAGAGTAGAAGAATGTCACATAGAGAAGGAAGGGAAGGAAAAGGGAGAACTTTGTACTTGGAGTTAAAATCGGCAACAGATTTAAGGCTCTTTTTGAAGGAGAGGAAGGTATGCTTTCAGGGAAAAGTGGCTCTTTGTCCTCTAGGACAGGCTAAAGTAGAGCCACAGAAGTGATCAGGTGAGAAATCATTTAGTGAAAAGTCAGATGAAGGAGACAAAAATATAGTGGTGGTAAGCGATCAGGAGTTCTCAGTTAGTTATCTGTCGACCTGTTAATAACAGTGGAGAGGTCTGTTGTCTTTCTGAGACAGGTATCCAAAACATAGCGGAGGACCTTCCAGATCTTGTCAGAATGGATGACCGACCACTCTGCACTTGTGATTCTGTGGTGATTGTGCTGTTTGGCTACAAATAGCAATATGAGAAGGAACCTAGAAAATATTAAAGGTTACAAAACCATGTGCTAAACATGGGCACGTTTTCCTCATTATTCCCCATCAGAAGCAACCTATCCAGTAAATAAAAATCCATTTGAAAAGTTAACAGCTAAGTAAGAAGGTGGTATCCGAGAATGGGATTTGGATTTTTGGATCATGGTTAAAATAAAGGGATGACTGACTACGGGCCAGGGATAGAATCTTCCTGAAAAAGACTGGTAACAACTTATCAGGTATTTTGCAAATCTAATCCAAAGGGCTTTAAATTAAAAATGATTGGGGAAGTAGTATGTTCATATTGGAGAGAAGCTACAATGATGGAAAATCCAAAGCAGTTGAGATGCCCAGAAGTTCACAGTAGACAAAAGTCCAAGAAAAAAGCCAGTAATAAAATCCACAGCAGCAAATGTGCTAGAACTAGCTGGAATTGGCTTTCAAGCCAGTTGTTACATTTTTAGGGAGAGCATTGAGGTATAAATCAGGTCTTCAATTATAGTTTTATTGATTCTCTAGACTTAAGGATACAAGAAAATGTTAATTATTCAGGTTAAACTGAAAAGCTTCTTGGGATACATTTTCTTTTCCAGAGAGCCAGTTGTTAAACATTTACCAGCACACTTCTGACGATAGCCAAAGATCAGGCAGCGAGCAAGAGGAAATAGAAGTCATACTGTGGGGAGGGAAATTTGGTTCATATTGTGATAGGGAAACTGAAGCTTTAAAAAGCCATGAGAAGGGTGGCTAGGTGGCACAGTGCATAGAGCACCAACCCTGGAGTCAGGAGTACCTGAGTTCAAATGTGGCCTCAGATACTTAACACAAAAAACTAGCCTTGTGACCTTGGGCAAGTCACTTAATCCCAAGTGCCCTCCAAAAACAAAAAAAGAAAAAAAAGCCATGAGACTGTGCAGAATCTTAGAGGTAGTTTATCTTTACTCTGCAGTTTTGAGCAAATGGCCTTACTTGCCTGGGCCTCATTGTTCTTATCTATAAAGAGAGGGAGCTGGAACCCCCTTCTTTCAGTAGGAGCTGAAAGGCTGCGTTTTCAGAGCTCCGCACACACCGTCAGATGTAGGCACTGATGTTTAACTCTTAGCCTTTGTCACGTGGGAGATTTCAGTTGGTGGGGAGATGGTGCAGTAGAGCTGTGACTGGTCAAGCAATGAAAGGTAACAACAAAACTTAAAAAGGTGAGATTGCTGGGCTACATGATGTCTAGGCTTCCTTTGACTCTGTAATGAATCATTAAGTCTCTATAGTGTGTCTAGCCCTGATTATTCTCTTGCCTCTCAATTTCATAATTTCCTAATAAATTTATTATGGCATTTTAAAGGTGGCTTAGCTCACAAGTCATCTCTTATCAGATAGACTAAATGACAACTAATACAGCCATTTTAGGGACCAAAAGGACACAAGTACCCAAAGGATTAGACTTCAGACGTGGCTGGGGAATTGTATAGTTGTTGAGGGAATGAATTAGGAGAAGGCTTAAGGAGTTACATTAGTATTTAGTAGCAGTTAAAAAAAATTTTCCCAGAAAAATATCAATCCTTGGATTTCTCTGTAAATTAGATAGGTAGACACTAGGAATAGTTTTTAAGTTGTATAAAGTACAGATTTGTAGTGCAGTGAACTCTGCATAATAAGTACCTGATACATATTTATTTTAAATAATTCACTTTTGCCTCCATTTAACTCTGGTGATTTTTTAAAAAGCTATTTCAAAACCACAAAACATGAAAATCATGTTTCAGTTGTGTGCTGTTAGTTGCTAAAATACTACATTTTAGAAGCTTGGCCCCCCCTTCCACCCAAAATATCCATGTCTGATAGCGGTGTGTGTGCTAATTCCTAAGGAATACTGAGTAATTGAAATAAAACATTGTTCTTTGTAAGATTATCTGAATTCTTAGAATCAGAGTTGCTAGGCACCTTAGAGATAATTTGCACAATCCTTTTCCTGAAGCATCAATCTTCTCTGTAATATTCAGCACCCACTTGAGGAGTGGATTCTCTACTAAGGGAGTGCTGTTTTTTTTGGGGGGGGCTTTTTGGAGGGGAGAATGCAAGGCAGTTGGGGTTAAATGACTTGCCGAAGGTCACACAGCTAGTTTTTGTGTTAAGTGTCTGAGGCCAGATTTGAACTTAGGTCCTCCTGACTTTAGGGACGGTGCTCTAGTTACTGCGCCACCTAGCTGCCCCTCTGAGGCCAGTTTTGAGCTCTGAAGGATGAGTCTTCCTGACTCCAGTCCCAGTGCTCTATCTATAGTGCCCCTTAGCTGCTGCAAGTAAGGATGTACCGACCATTTCATAAGGCAGTTTCTTTCTTTTATTTATTTTAAAAATTCTGAACTTAAGCATACAAAATGAACATTTCCACATATAAAGTATCCCAGAAGAAGAATACATGTTAAACTGAAAATCCCTCATTATATATAACTTGTTTTTCCTTTTAAGTATATGGCAAATTCAACATGTAGCTTTCAAATTTATCCTGTTTGTGTTCCTTTTGGCCTTCTGCTCATTTAAAAAAAATTCAGTATTCTATTTTCCTTTTTCTTCCTTTTTTTTTTTGACAGCCTTATCTATAGTTTTCTTTATTTCTGTCCCTCCCCATTGAAAAGCAGAGGGAAAGCCATCCTCATAACAAATAAATACAGTCGAACAGAACAAATCCCCGTTGACTGTGGCTGAAAATGCATATTTCATTCTGTACCTCCACTTCATCCATCTCTCTGCCAAGAGGTAGAAATCAGGCTTAATCTTTGTTCCTCTGGAATCATGCATTTTTAATCAAAGTTCTTAAGTGTTTCAAAGTTGTGCTTCTTTCCAATGTTGTCATCATTATTTAAATTGTGCTCACTTAACTCAGTAGCAGATCATTCAGGTCATATAATATTTCATTGTACTTACATACCATAATATTTTTTTCGGTCATTCTCCTTATAGGTTCTATTCTTTGCCCCCTCCCCCTTTTTTGTTTTTAGCAAAAATAATTGCTGTACAGTTGGGTCTTTTTTGTACATGTGGGTCCTTTTCCTCTTTTTTCAGTCTCTTTGGATGGTGTCTCTGTCCAGAGTAGTATCATGAGGTCAAAGAATATACATGGTTTAGTGACTTCTTAGCTGTAGTTCCAAATTGCTTTCCAGGAGGGTTGAACTGGTTCCCAGTTCTGCAGTGTTATCAGAAGGCCTGTTTTCCCTTAGCCCCTCCAACATTCGTCATCTTCCTTTTTTGTCATCTTTGCCATCTTTGCCAATCTGGTCAATGGGAGGTGGAACTTCAGAGCTGTTTTAATGTGCACCTGTCTAGTAGTGCTTTGGAACGTTTTTTCATATGGCTATTGATATATTGGATTTCTTCAATTTGAGAACTGCCTTTTCATAGCCTTTTATCACTTATCTACTGATGAATGGCTCTAAAGACCATTATATGGTTTGAAAGTGCTATTAATTGTTAGAAAGGGTGATCCTTTTCAAATCTGTAGTTTAGGGCCATGTCTAGAGAGAGCAACTGGTTTCCCTATGATTCTTTAATTTGTTAAGTTTAAACTTGCCTACCATTAATTGCATCTTGGTCCTAAATTTTTTTTTTTTTGCTTTTTTGGAGTGGGGAAGGCTGGGCAATTGGGGTTAAGTGACTTGCCCAAGGTCACACGGCTAGTAAGTATCAAGTGTCTGAGGCCAGATTTGAACTCAGGTCCTCCTGACTCCAGGGCCGGTGTTCTATTCACTGTGCCAC
>JAQQSW010015658.1:0-11839 GCA_028646575.1 Pseudocheirus occidentalis | reverse complement strand
CTGTTCTCTGCCCTGTCCTTGTTTACTGAGGTGTGTGCTTCCAGCATCCCTCCCCCAGACCCTGCCCTCCCCTCCATTGTCCCCCCTCTCTTCCCCATGCCCCCTATTCTCCTGTGTGACATGATGCCCAGTTTAGAGTTTATGTATTTTTCTTGTAAGGAAAATATCCACAAGGTATTAAGATAACTGGTTCAGTTCAGTGAAACAGTTATCTAAATAAGTAAGATGTTAATATTTAAAGATATTTTATCTTGTTAGTGAAAATTATTGTCCTAGTATAGCCTGAAACTACCATCCTCATCTATAAACTGTTGAACTGAAAATGTTCTGTTCTCAAGTGACTTGATAATAATTACGTTTCATGAAAGTCTTAGATTTTTTTCAAACTGAAAGAGACTTAAGAGATTCATCTAATAATATCATGTTAGATATAAACATTTTAGAGCTCAATATAGGTGTCACACAGTGAGTCACTAAAAGAGTTGAGACAACCTAGGGCACTTTCCACTCCTTGGTGGTTGTATCCAAGCTCAGTGTGGCTTGTTTAATTGGTAGTAATGCTGTGGAATGATGTAAACTAGGGCTTTATTATGTAGAGATAGGCCTGTATAGTGATATCCTTTAAAATGAATGCTTCCATGTAAACTATAAATTTATTGGTATTGTTGATTGTACTGGTTTCTTCTTATTTCAGGTGATATTGGGAATTATTATTATGGACAGGGTCATCCTATGAAACCTCATAGGATCCGCATGACCCATAACCTGCTGCTAAATTATGGCTTGTACAGAAAAATGGAAATATATGTAAGTATCACCTTTTCACAAGAAGATTCATGATGGAAAATTAGCTGCTACTTTGAAATGAGCACAGTTTGGACAAAATTAGTATTAACAGTGGTGAGTGAGAGAAAAATGTCATCAGTGGCTTTTTCCTCTTTATCCTTAGCCTTCTTGGAACCCCTGGGCTTTAAATAGTCTGTTGCCTCATATTTAAAGAATCACATTTTAATAACAATATATGAACTCAATTACTTAATAAAATGTAACAATAAGAGGAAATAAAAAAATCAAAAAAAAATCAAGCATGTTTTTCAGGCACCAGCTTCTTTGTATATATATTTTTTTGTATATTCCACAGAAGGCTGAGGAAAATTGAAAACAAATGAGAGTCCCTGCTCTGCTGCAGCACATTGTCTAATTAGGAAGACAAGCCAGAATCACAGAATTTGAGTTAGAAGGTCCATTACATCTCCACCCAGGACTTTGATTTTTTATAGGTTAGTAAATGAAGGTTCAGAGAAAGAAAGTGATTTGCCCAAGTTAATTTGGTGGTACTGAGTGACTGAATCGCAGGCTCCAGTTCTGATGTTCCACTGTGCCACATAACCTTAGATCCTTGAGCGATGTTTTCTTTTCCACCCTGATGTTACTATGTCAGAACCTACCCACACTATTAAAGTTGGAAGGGACCTCAGCAACCATCTAATCCACTGTATACATGAAAATGAATCTTCAGTACAATATATCTGATTGCTAATCATCTGTCCTCTGCTTGAGCACCTCCACTGAGAAGACACCCTCTATATTCCACTTTTTGGATAGATCTGTTAGAAATGTTTCCTAATATCAAGCTTAAATTTTCCTTTTTACAAACCTCTTCATAATTTCTGGTTCTAACTGGAGCCAAATGGAGCAAGTCTAATCCTT
The DNA here is from genome assembly GCA_028646575.1 of Pseudocheirus occidentalis. Lineage (NCBI taxonomy): Eukaryota > Metazoa > Chordata > Mammalia > Diprotodontia > Pseudocheiridae > Pseudocheirus > Pseudocheirus occidentalis. The sequence goes on along the minus strand of JAQQSW010015658.1, from coordinate 10,129 downwards.
GTTCCATTTGACAGCTCTTCGAATACTTGAAGACAGTCCTCACTTAAAGTTAAACATCCCCATTTTCTTTAAGGGATGCTCTTATGAGAACTAACCCACGGTTCTTTTACTATTCTGGCTGACCAACTTTGGACACTCTCTGTTTTATCATTATCCTTCCTAAACTATTCTAGATGTGGTCTAACCCAGGAAGAGTATAGAGGAATCATCATTTCCTTCCTTGAATATCTGCCCTTAATGTAGCCCAAGATCGTATTAGCTTTTTTGATTGCCATATCCCACTGTTGAATTAGGGAGTTTTCACTTCGCTAAACCATTCTTCCCCCTTTTGTATCTGTGAAGATGATTTCTTGAATCTAAATGTAAGACTGTACATCCTTATTGAATTTCATCTTTTTAGATTCAGTCCAGTGAGCCAATCAAGAAGTTTGGTTTTTTTAAAAAATACTGAATATCATTCATTGTTAGCTCTTCTTCTTCATCTTTGTGTCATATGCATCCAAGACATGGATAAAAACATTAAATAGGAAAAGGGCTAAGCACAGATCCCCAAGACACTTGCCTGGAGATTTCCAAGTTGACTAATACATTAATGACTACTCTATGAATCCATCCATTCAGCTGATTCAGAATCTAATTTTATTTCCTTTTAGTTTATAGAATAGTATGAACTGCTTTATCAAATGGTTTACTAAAATCTGTGTGAACTCTGATATCCCCTACCAGTTGAATAATTCTGTCAGAAAAGCAAATGCTGCTATTTTGGCATGACCCATTCTGCATGATGCTGTGCTGGCCTTAGTAAGAAGGAAAAAAAAACATTTCATTTCCTAGATGGCCACCAATCATCTCTTTAATGCTCTGTTCTAGAATGTTTTGGGGAATCAAAGGTAAGCTTTCTGGTCTGTAGTTTATAAACCACTCTCTTTTGAGAATCAGAACATTACCCTTCTCCAGGCTTTTTAGGTTCTCCTACAGCCTTCCTTTCTTTCAGATATTGTTGACAGTGCCTTAACCATCCACCTTCTAGTTTTTTTTAGTGCCAGAGCATGAAGTTAGTTTGTCTGAGCTAGGTAACTTGAATTTAGCCATGGCACTTAACTGGATGTTCCTTGGGCATCAGCTCCCCATTAGCCATTTTCATTCAAGTATTTCTATTGTGGAGATCACTTCTTTAATAGATAAAACAGACATGGAAAAAAGTTGAGCATCTTTGTCTTTTATCTGTTGTCATTGGACTCCACTACATTAAAATATTGCCTTCAATTACCTGACTTTGGTGTGATCTTCTGGGCATATCTTTTTATAACTTGTCATTTGCTTAGTGAGTTCCATGTCCATTTGCATTGTTCTCTTCATAGCTCCTATTTTTCCTTCTCATTAGAATTGTGTCCTTTTATTTATTTTCAGGAATTTTATTTTTGAGTATATCTTGACCTGCCTAAGCTGACTTCCCTTGTAGAATTTTAGTTCATAGGATCTGGAACTGATTCTTCAAAGCCCTTAACCCTTTGAAATCTGCTCTCCTAACATATAAAGTGCATTCCAGACTATGCCTAGCCTTCCTTTTCAGCATTACATATACTACTAAGAGGAAGTAGTCACTTCCCCCCAAGGGTTCCCATCAGTTGTACCCTAACAACCAACTCCTCTGTTCAGTCTCTCCAGAACTGTTTCCCCTTCTTGTTTCCTTTACTTTTTGAATGACAAAATCATCATTAAGGCTTGTAAGAAAATTACTAGCAGTGATTTTTGGCACAAAGAACTCCAGCAAATTTATCTGCATAATTTAAATCTTCTATTACCACTGTATTATGTCTCTTATATCAGGCTTATTTTCCATTTTGTTAAACTTCCCATCTAGTTCCTTTTTCTACCCAGGTGTTCTGTAGTGTTCTTTAGTGATAAAATTACTTCAGTTTCTCAATCCATTGGTCTTCAGCCAAATGCTCTCCAACATGCTTTCCCCACCCTGGTTCCAGATTTGTATATTTCCTCACAAAAGTATAATTTTAAAAAAAATATACAATACTATCATGATCTCCTTTACTCTCCTTTTAAATAATTATACCATAACTTTTTTAAGGCATAATTCATCCAGAGTACATTCCAGTTATAGGTTTTATCTCATCAAATTTCAGTGATACCCATGAAGTTCAAGTTTATTACCTTCTTGCTTTAGGACATCTACTTCCTCTTACTTCTTATTACTTAAACTTAGAACTTTTGTGTATAGACATTTGAGGTTATCAGTTTGTAGCAGTTCTGCTTTTGTCTTTGCAACCCCAGCACCTAGCATATTGGCTGGTGTACTGCAGAAATGTAATAAATGTTGATTAGTGGTTTTATTACTACTGGTTCCTTTCTTGAAATTTGTCCCCTTTGACTTTGTGAGTGTCTCAAATCCTATTCTTCTTTTGTTACAATTACTCACTAGTTTTAATTACAACACTAGGGTGCTGTATTTCAAAGGCAGTTTTCTCTTTCCCCAATCCTCTTATCTGGCAAAAAATGAAATGATTTGACATCTCTGAGGTTCCTCAAAAACCTATGCATTCTGAAAGACATATGATAAAGAGGGATGCGTGGTACTGGAAAGGCATTAGGGCCAGAGCAAGGTCTCTATTCCCAGCTTGAAGATTGAGTGGGATTCTGGATAGATAGAGGGGAAGGGCATTCCAGGGAAGGATACAGCATAATAAAAAAGTTGGGAATAATATTTTGGACTGGTCTTTCTAGAATAGGTTAATTTATTTTTTCAGTGATCTCATCAAATAGGAATGTTTAAGCATCCTTTGTCAATGAATTTATTTTAAAATAATTAGATGTAGTCCTGAAATTCTCATTCTTTTCCTACAGAGGCCTCACAAAGCTACAGCTGAAGAAATGACCAAGTATCACAGTGATGAATACATCAAATTTCTGCGCTCTATAAGGCCAGATAACATGTCTGAGTATAGCAAGCAGATGCAAAGATGTGAGTTTGGATATTAAAAGTAGATGTTAATGTTATTTCATAAAATTGCTCTATTTATATGGAGACTTTATGTATGAGATTATATAAAGCTTATCTTAAATGATCACTTACAAGTATGATAGGATTAACATTGATCTTATTCATCACTCCCACTCTATATGTATTTTATCATTGCATATAAAGATATTGACATTTACAGAAAGAAGTACCTAGACAGCAATTTTTTTTTTTTTTGCTTCAGTTAATTTTTCGGTACTGCTTAATGACAAATGATAGTAACAATGACAGCTTTATGTAGTACTTTACAATTTGCTAAGCAGTTTATATACAGTATTTCATTTGAGCCTAATAATAGCAACCCTGTAAGATAGATACTTCAAGTTTTAGGCTCCCCATTTTATTGATGGGGAAACTGAACTCAGATGTTAGAAGTTCCTTTCTATGGGTAAAATGAATTAACAAAAGTTTGTAGTCACTTGGAAATGATTAAAATGATATTTCGTGTCTCTTAATTGTGTTATGATAGTTTTTGTCCTAATTAACAAAGGATTGATTTAGGACTGTAAAAGTAATATAACTAGAAAATTCCAGGATTTCAAAATTGAGTTATTAGCTTTTATTGTTGGCTGTAGAGACTGATATAACAAACTCTTAAAGGGAAACTAGCATATATAGTTGAACTTTTGAATACTAACAAATTAGTGTGATCTTGAAACTGACTCTTGACCCTTCAATGGAAAAAAAAAGGATAATAATAACAGGGTCAGAGATGGTGAGGGTCAAATGAGATATTTGTAAAACAATTAGCATGGTGCTTAATTGTTCTGTTAGCCCTTATAACCATTTTTGTACATATGGATCCCTAGGTGGAAGTAACCTACTTGGAGGGCAATGCCTACTTCTCTAGTAGTGAACTTTCTGGGTTAACTTGTATATTTAGATATTTTTTTTAAATACAATTACCAACTCGTGTGCTCCAATCCACAGTAGTTTAGTGCTGCTATATTCCTGTAGCTCTTCCAACAATGTTTTCCCATCTTTTAGCATTTTTGTTGTTTAAAGGGTATAATTTCTATCTTAGCTTTGTAATTTTCCTTTCTATGATTATTAGTGGTTTTTGAACCTTTTTCCAGGTGGTTGTGGATAGTTTATATTACTTTGAAAGCTTCCTATTCTTTGGACACTTGTCTATTGTGGAATGTTTCTTAGTTTTATTGATTTGTGTCAGCTGTTTACATTTTTTGGATGTCAAGTATTTGTCAGTTATTTAATGCAAAGGAATTTTTTTTCTTACTCCATAACTTATTCTAGCAGAATGGATTTCATTTGTGCATTAGTTTTTAGATTTTATATCATCTTCATTGTCTTTTGTCATATGTGATCTCTTCTATTTTGTGTTTATGAATTTTTCCCCTTCCTTCTCATTCTTTGCTATTTTTAAAGTGGTTTATCAGGGGCTGCTAAGTGGTACAGTGAATAGAGCACTGGCCCTGGAGTCAGGAAGACCTGAGTTCAAATGTAGCCTCAGACACTTGACCCTTAACTAGTTGTGTGACTTTGGGCAAGTCACTTAACCCAACTCCCCTCCAAAAAGCAAAAAAAAAAACAACTTGTAAGTAGGTTAAAATCCTTCCCTTTCTCGCACACTTTTTTGAAGATTATTAACCTGCTTTCTTCATAGATATTGTAAAAAAGTAATCTTCGTCCCAGCCCTGATCATTTAAATAACTGCAATTTCTGAAATAGGAAGCTTTTTAATAAAAAAATAAAAAAGTGGTTTATCATTTTATTTAGATCTTTTGTCCATTTGGATTTATTGTGGTAGATAGTATAAGATGTTGCTCTTAATCTTTGTTTCACCAGTCTGCTTTCCAGTTTTCTGAGCATTTCTTGCTGAGTGAGGAATCTACTTCTTAGTAATTAGTATTTTTAGATTTATTAAATACTGGGTTACTGTGTTCATTTGTTTAGGAGTATCATCTAGCTATTCTCTTCCATTGTATTTGTGTGTGTGTCTGTATATGTAATAACCATTACCGGATCATTTTTTTTATGATTATTGTTATAATGTGGTTTGAGGGAGATCTGTTAATCTTGGACTACCATCATCCTTTTTATTCAATATTTCTCTTGAAAAATAAATTTTGATATTTTTGTCTAGTGCTATGAAGTAGTATATAATTGCCTCTCATTTAGTCTATTGAAGTATCTGTTCTCTTCTTTTTCTGACTACCAGTGTTTCCTTTATTCTGTCACATAAAATGCTTCCATGTACACATTTGATTGCATAATTTTATTTCTCAAAAATTTCCTCGGTTGTTTCCTGAATGAAGCTTTGACTTCTTTAGCTGGATGTTCAAGGCCCTCCACAACCTGACTCTTAATCTACCTTTCCAGTTTGTGACACTACTCCCTTTCAAACTATACTAGTTGATAAATATGAAAACTTTCCTTCTCTTACTTCTGGCCTATCCTACAAGAGATTTTCCCAGAAGCAAACCTCCAGACAAAAATAATCTCTCTTCTTTGCAGTCTTATAACACTTTTATATTTCTTATGCATTTGTGCACCTGCTTTATACTAACTCCAAAGGTCCTTCATGGTGGTGACTATTTAGTCCTTTATACATACAAGGTGCTTAATATTTGTTGTTTTAATTTATTTATTTATTTATTTTTTGCATTGATACCTTAGGTTAAATTAGACTTTGGTACTTCTTTCACAGTTAACGTTGGAGAAGATTGTCCTGTATTTGATGGGCTTTTTGAGTTCTGCCAACTTTCAACTGGAGGCTCTGTTGGTAAGTAATCTTGATTTAATCCTGCATCCACATGTGGGTTTAAAATTTAAGTCTTCCCATTTTTAAAACACCTGGTAGACACTAAAATACTTCTTAACTTAAAAATCAAGACCTAAAAATTCCCCATCTTTTGTGTAATAAAGAAATATGGTAAATTCTTTCTTATTTTATCCATTGTTAGACCTAACCTAATTTTCCCTTTTTAAAATTTCTCTTTCTTAGCTGGGGCAGTAAAATTAAACAGACAACAGACTGACATGGCTGTTAACTGGGCTGGAGGTCTTCATCATGCAAAGAAATCAGAGGCATCAGGTTTCTGTTATGTTAATGATATTGTCCTTGCCATCCTAGAATTGCTAAAGTAAGTTCATTTTTAATGGTTACTCTTTTTGATGTTGTAACTATATTGAAAGTCCCATATATTAGTGAAAATACCCCTTCCCCCATTAGCAAAAGATAATTTTAAAATTATTTTATTCTTCTTGAGTCTTGACTTGTATCCATTTACTCCAATATTAAGAGAGCTTATTCTTGACAATTTTTGGAAGAGAAGAAAATTTAAATGTGCAAAACTCAAAATTAATGTCTGGTTATAATTTTCTACTATAAGAAGGTAAGAAATGCCAAGTTACCATTGGGAACATTAAAGGATTCTCTGAAGACTTAAGAACGGTGAGAAGGGAATAGACTTTCACCAAGTAATCAGTAAATAATTATATTGAATAATTAACAAGTTTTGAGGTGTTTCTCTTTGCTTTATAGGCCATAATCAGGACCTGATGTTTTCTTTTCATTGTTGCCATTCTCTGTATGGTTTTAGTGGGTTAGAGGGGATAGGGCAGCTAATAGCATCCAGGATTTCACCTCACCTCTTCATAGATTTACTGTAATTGTGTTTCATGATCAGAAAATCTTTTCTTATAATTGTTGGAAACACTAACAGGTATTATGTTACATTAAAATAGAAACCAGAAATGTGTAGGAAGACTAGTACTTTTTGCCTGAATTTTACACAAAGAGATTAAAGAAATAGGCACCCAAAGTGTAGGAAGAAAAAAATATCACTCTACTGAAAATATTCATTGAATTGAATGCTAATTTCAAGTGGTCATTGATTGTCACTCCAAATAGCTTTTTGAATTTGCCAAATTCCTTCTTTCTTAACAAATGTTTAGAATTAATTTAGTTTAAGAACTAATATTTTCTGCATTTATTTTCCTGTAAATATTTATTTCCTATAAATCTTTTTGTAGGTATCATCAGAGAGTGCTGTACATTGATATTGATATCCATCATGGTGATGGTGTTGAGGAAGCATTTTATACAACAGACCGTGTAATGACTGTATCATTCCACAAATATGGTGAATATTTTCCTGGCACAGGAGATTTGAGGGTAAGACTACTAGGTGTTTTAATTTCTTTCCTCATGGGGAATTACAGAGTTCATATGTAAGCTAATTAATGCATATGCCTTGTTAATTTCTGTGTGTTATACACAATATACTTAGAGTTTTCTGTGGCCTTTGCTAGAATTTTAAATTTCTTCAATAAAATCTTATTAAGCACCTACCATTGTAAGAGGTGCTTGTCTTTGTCAACCACTGCATAATGTAACCATTACATATTGTTAGTTGTTAAAAATGATTGTAATTAACTGTTTGTAATTTTCATCATTTTTCTCAAACAAGTAATTCTTGAATTTTGCTTGTTTTTCTGGATGGGGTGAATATAGGCAATTTACTAAATTTGTGCTAAACTAAATAGGGGTCCTTCAGCCAATTCCCATATGCAGCCCTACCTTGGTATCCGGTTTGAATCTTAATAGTTTTGTGTGTTTTTAAATATCTTAGAAATATATTGTCTTTCACAGCTTTATTAACAACAAAGGAGAATCAGGCTAATTGTAAAAGGAAAAAGATGCTGTTTTTGTTTTTATTCTTTTTGTTTTTTTTGCTTTTTGGAGGGCATTTGGGGTTAAGTAACTTGCTCAAAGTCACACGGCTAGTAAGTGCATCAAGTTCCTGAGGCCGCATTTAAACTGGGGTCCTCCTGACTCCAGGGCTGGTGCTCTATTCACTGTACCACCTAGCCACCTCTGGTTTTGTTTTTAATAAGGCTTTAATCCAATTTCTGCCCATTCAGAATATTGCACTGATTGGTAGCTTAAACTGTTCCATGCACCTCTCTTACACTGTCGATTGTCTATAATGACTAGTTACTATTTACTATTATACTACAAAATATATACTATAAATGTTGACTGTCCAAATCTTCCATTTTTAATATGAGAGGTAGTTTAGTATAGTGGAAAGAACACTTGATTCAGAATTGAGAACTGGATTCAAATTCTAGCTTCCTGCTTCTGCTTATGATCTGGGTGACTTTGGTTACCCAAAAGTTAATTGGTTAGTGAGTAATTAACCGTTCAAGGTTCCAGTTTCTGCTTTTGTGCAAAATGAAGGCAGTGGAACTAGTTTCTCTCTTATCACTTAGAATCCTGAGTCCTGCGACCTAATTATTATCACCTACAAAGTAATGGCTTTTATGGCACAAGGTGACTTTAAGTGGGATACAACATTATGTTCAGGGTAAAGTGTGTTTTATTACTCAAGCAAATTTGTTTCTATCTTTTCCTTGGCACTCATTTATGAAGAATGAAATTATTCCTTCAAAAAGTATTTTTTCATTAACAGAGCATGTACTGGGATTATTTTCTCCTTTATTTTTGTCATTGGGTAATGAGTCCGCATCTATCATTTCATGGGTGTAAAGAGCTCTCTGTCAATAAAGGTCAGCAATTCTACAATTTATAGTTGTAGGGAAGTTTCAGAGTCACTGTCTTTCTCTTTGGAATAAAGAGAGAACATGAGTGTGCACACCTTCAAAAAGAATGTTATCAAGATGGTAATACTTAAATGCAACCATTCTTCCTAAAAATTTAGCTTTGTTTCAAAGTGTGTCTATGAAATATGCTGTCAGTTTGCCATTTGTTTAATACCAATACTAATTAATTTTCCTAAGTTTGCTTACAAAATAGATTAAGTGGTAAATTAAATGTCTTTATTGCAGTAATTTAATAAAATAACATCTGCATGTTTTTTCTTTTGATGTTTATAAAAGGTAGTATTTAAATATTACTACATTATCTTTTTTTAATGAAGTCATAATATTCTACCAACTTTTTCTAAAACAAAAATTTGCCATAGAAGCCCTGTCTGTATAAATAGAAAATAACTTAAAAGAAACTGGATTATATATGCATTCTACCAAAAATTACATAATTTTAAAAACTAAATAGACATGGTTTTCCTGTTAAATTCTTATGATCTGATTTTTTAAATTTACTAATAAAGCTTTAAATTGCTTTCTTCATTATTCATTGGAATAGCAACAGTGAAAAACTCATGTTAGGTTTATTTCTAACATTTTAAAAGAAAATTTTCTAATAACTGTGTTAAAATTCCTCTTTTGATTCCTTAGATTATCATCATTAATATTTTACCTTTTTTCTATATGTGTAACATTCATCTATTAAACATCTCAGCATTCTTGACTATTTATTTTTGTTAACAGTTTTCTTGGTCATACAAAATGTTAGGAAGAAAATAAATGTATCAAAATACTTTTAATACAGCAGACAAAATTAGTGTATTGAGATTTTCTGCTTTGATATAATTAATCCATGAATCATGAGCTATTTGATAAGAAAGAAAAATAGATGTTATTTTTAATGGACAGTAATTACCCTATGCTGGAAGTATCATGAAGGCAGGTGCTGTATTATAGTTTTCATATTTGTATTTTCATTGCCTTCTGCAGAGTAAGTGTTAAATAGTTGTTGAATTTAATAAATTTTTAAGACAAACCTGTTCTGTTTCCCTCTTTTTATGACTTTGAACTATTTTGAATGGCAAATTTGGGAGTCAGAATAATCAGTGTACATTGTTTCTTTCTAAATGTTAGTTGCTATCATTGAATCATTGAACAAATCATTGAAAGTCTTCAAATCTAAAATATTTCTTTTTAGGTATGATTTTTACTTCATCTGTCCACAAGGTGGTATTATTTCTTTAACCCAAAAGTCATTAATGCTGAATTATTGAGAATATTGAAAACTTAGCTTCTTTTAAAAATGACTTAGATAGTTTTCATCCCATACACATGCTCATGAGAAATTTGGGATTTGTTATAATTTAAATATTTCATAGTCAGCAATAAAGTTAACAGGATATTTTGCTTTCTAGTTGAAAGTTTTTTTTTTTAACTTGCATGACATTTTTCACATTGTGTGTAGAATTCTATACCAGTTGTTTAGGTGACTTTAAAATATTTTATTTGATAGAAAATTGA
>JAQQSW010015657.1:0-11840 GCA_028646575.1 Pseudocheirus occidentalis | reverse complement strand
GAGAGACAGAATGGGGTTAATCATCCCATATAGAAGAGGCAAGGGATAACTGTTACAATGGAGGGGAAGAACAGGAAGGCAAAAGGGAAAGGGTCAACCTTACTCTCACTGAATTTGGCTTAGGGAAGGAATGACATAAATTCTAAACTGGATATCTCTCCACATAGGAGAGTAGGGGGGATGGGGATGAGAGGTGGGAAGACAGAGGGGAGGGTGGGGGGGAAGGTTGCTGGAAACACATATCTCTGTAAAGGGACAGGGACAGGCTAGAGAATTGAACAATAGGCAGGGTTGGGATAAGAAGGAGGGACATATAATCAGTCTCTCACAATATGTCCATTGTGGAGATGTTCTGCGAATCTACTCATGTACAGCCTATATTGAATTGCTTGTCCTTCCAGCGGGGGTGAGTGATGAGAGAGGAAGGAAAAGAATCTAGAATTTAAAGTTCTATAATCAAATGTTTATACACACACACACACACACACACATATATATATAATTATTATTAACTATATGCAACTTGGAATTAAGATATATAGGCACTGGGGTAGGGAGACTCATCCTGCCCTACCAGAAAGTCAGAGGGGCGATGGGGGAGGACATAGAGACAGCAGATTGGGGGAGGGGCTATACAGTGGGATTGCTGTTTTGACATGTTGTGTAGGGGAAAGATGGGGAGAAAATTTGTAACTCATAATATTGTGGAAATGAATGATGTAAAGAAGAAAATAAATAAATGAATATGTCAATTTATTAATTTTATTAATTAATTAAATTATTAAATTTTATTAAATTTATTAATTTTATTAATAAATTAATAAAATACTTATCTCACAGGATTATTTTGAGAAAGGCACTTTTTAAAGTACCAGATAAATTGAGATAATGTTATTTATTGTTGTTATTAAAATTACAGTCTGATAGAAAAAGTATGAGGCTAGCTAAGTGGTGCAGTGGATAGAGCACCTACCCTGGTACCAGGAAGAACTGAGTTCAAGTCTGGCTTCAGATACTTACTAGCTGTGTAACCCTGGGTAAGTCACTTAATACTGTTTGCCTCAGTTTCCTTATCTGTAAAATCAACTGGAAAAGGAAATGGCAAAACACTCCAGTATCTTTGCCAAGAAAACCCCAAATGGGGACACCAAGAATTGGACACAACTGAAAATTACTCTGCTGGCAAGGAGCCTATATCCTATTGTGAGGATGCAACATAGGCTGATAGTATCATAGATTCATAGCTGGAGGGGACCTTAGAGGCCTTCAAGGCCAGTCCCTTAATTTTATAGATAAGGAAACTGAAACATATAAAAGTTCAAGTGTCTTGTCCAGGATCACAGAGCTAGAGAATGTCTGAGGTGAGATTCAAACCCAGGTCTTCCTGATTCATCCACGTACCTGTTGCTCACCTCTATGTAAACAGCATGTGAGGAGAGAGTGTGTACTAACATGGAGCAGTATGGGCAAAGCCTTCCTAATGGAAATAACAATGAGCTGACCCCTGAAGGAAGCCTGAGCCCCCCTTGTGCCCTTGTCCCTTTCATTTTCATCATAGTTACATCTCAATATCTTGTTGCCCTTTTCTCTAGGCTCCTTGAGATCAAAGGATAGTGTCTTATTTGTCCTTGTGTCTCCTTCAACTCAACCCCACACAGCCCCTAACACAAGGCTTCATTCATATAGACCCCACTAAACAGATTTCAAATAAATGACTCACAGATGGAACCTCTGGTCTGGAGTTCATGATTTGATTCACTTGGGAAACTAATTTTTTAAATTTAAACTCAGTTTCTTCCATATATTTTATGGAAAAAAAATGAGAATCGTTGCCATGAGCTCCCTTTTCTCCCTTCTTCCTCACATTCTTTCACTCAGGTGCTTTCTGTCACTATTTCCTTCTATTAACCTTTTCTTACATGATGAAATGGCTCCTTACCAAGACCAGCCCATCTATTTGTTCAAGTGATATCATTCCATCCCAACTCCTCCACCACATTGCTCCCTCAGTCATTCCCATATGTGTGTATATGTTGCATTTTATGTATATGTTGGTATGTGAATCTATGTTTGCATAGATGTATGTATATGAAGGTGTGTACAGATCTATCTAGTATTGGCCTGGGAAAGAAGTGAGAAATGGAGAGATTGAAGAATGAGCTTATAAACAATAAGGCATAAAAAGAAATGGCATGTCTAAAGGTCATCCATATAACAATGCTCAGAAGGCAACTAAGTGATAATGGGACTGAAGCTAAGGGAAAATATTTTTAAGAATGATTTAGATTTGGGAGACATCTGTGTAGAAATGATCATTAAACCTTCAAGAACTGATAAGATCCCTGTGAGAGAGACAGAATATAGAGAGAAGGGGACCTGTGACAGAACTATGGTGGATAATCCCCAATAAGGTACTTGGGATATTTGGGATAAAGAAATTGGTGTTTGAATCTGACCATTGAAAGGAATCACAGTGGCTTCTCCTAAACTATCCTTGGCATATCTTCCAGAGACCATACTGGAGGGAGGGACAGAGTCTGATCCAGTGTGGCAGGTCTTAGATTCTTATCAGTCCAATATTGATCTCTTATTCTGCCTGCCCAGTACAGCCTGTCAGCATACAAGACTTCTCCTTGCCTTTGGTTCTAAAATAGCAGCTGTTGAGCTAAACTATAATTATTCTTACCAAAATGCTCATTGCTGATCTGAACTGCAGATCTATTAAAAAGTAGCATACATGTCCCTGGAAGTAGCATTAATGAATGCCACCACATCTTTGAACTTTTTATAACTCGTATCTTTAAGATTGTGTTTTATATTATGGGGAGGTGGGAGGACTGGTAAAGGATTGTTTTAGACTTTTCATAAGATAAGTCTTCATGTCTCTTCTGTTTTTAGGTTATGGCCATATCTATCCCAGAACAAGACTTGGAAAAATTGTTTGCTTACTGTATGCTCTCTTTGGGATCCCTTTAATGTTCTTGGTTATGGCAGCCTTTGGTGATGTCCTAGCAGCCACTATATCTAAAATTTACAATAATTTCAAAAATCTTCATGTCCTTCATATCACAATAGCATATATCAGAAGGATTACTCAGAGAAGTACAGGCTCTGATTCTGCCAATCAGGTCTCTCCTCATGCCGAGGTAAACAAATCAGGCCATAACATCAACATGCAAAAAGACAGTAAAACAACTCATCAACAACTGAAGGAACAATGCCACAATATGGAACTGTTTGAAAAGATCGTGGGGAAAGGCCAGGGAAAGACATGGCATAATATTCCTCATATAGAAAGGAGCATTTCATGTCCTGAGCTGGAAGATATTAAATCACATTACTCTAGTCCCAAAAGCTCGAGATATATAGGACAAGTAGTTCAAAGCTTTAATGTTCCCATTCTAATAATTGTCCTTGTTGTGTTTGCCTACATTGCCTTAGGAGCAGCAATTCTACCACTTTGGGAAACTCATTTGGACTTTGAGACTGCATTCTATTTTTGTTTCATAACATTTGCCACAATTGGATTTGGGGATGTCACTTTGCACAGTACCTCCATTTTTCTCTTTTGCTTCATTTATATTGTCGTTGGCATGGAAATTGTCTACATCACTTTCAAACTGCTCCAGGACAGATTGATCAAAGCTTACCAAACCATCATAATGTATGTCACAAAATGGGATAGTACCGAGCCAATAAAAAAACAAAGATGATGCTGGGGTTCATTTGAACAAATCTATAAGGAATTTGATATTCATTAAGTCCCAGGATTAGAAGAGACCTTACAAATTATTGTCTTCATTGCTTTCAAACTGCTCCAGGGCAGATTGTTCCAAGATTACCAAACCATCATATTTGTAACAAAAAGGGAAGTTCAAGAGCCAGTGGAAAATGGAGGGTGGGTGCTGGTTCATTTGTAGAAATCTATAAGGAATTTGGTATTCATTAAATCACAGCATAGGCGGGAATTTTAGAACCTATCTAGACTCAACTCCCTCCCTGCCTAATAGAGTAATACTCCCATGGTACTTCAAAAAGTGACTATAACTTTTGCTTGAAAACTTCCTGTAATGAGGGGCTAACTCCTTCACCAGGTAGTCAGTCCATTCTATGTCAGACAGCTCTTATTAGGAGAAAGTACATATGGCCTCTATATCCATACAGAATAAGTTTATCTGTCCTTCAATATGACAGCTCTTCAAATACCTGAAGCCAATGAGGCTGTCTCTTCTTTTCAGCTAAGCCTCCCTTCCCCAGTTACTTTAATTATTCATCATATAGTGTGTTTACAGCATCTTGTTCTTGCAAGACTATGGCATCCAGAACTGAACACAATATACTGACTTACATTTTGCCTGGATTGATGTTGACTCAGTGGTATTGTAGACTGATATACCACATCATAAAGACGGGATGGCATGTCCCAAACCAAGATTTATTTGTGTCTTTTTGGTCTCAGAGAATAGGAAAACAACAAGATATAGTAGTGAGGATACTCAAACTGGAGTCAGAATACCTGGGTTCACATGCCAGCTCTGTTACCAGTTCCATTTTATGTGCTATGACAATGAGCAAGAGGATTAGTCAGCCACTTCTCTGTCAATTTCTATTTCTCTTATATTATTGGAATAACTTTATTTCACATTGTAAATGTTCATATGAGTTGTCTAAATTTATAGACAGGTGATAGATGTATCTAAAATCTTGTCTACTCTCCAAGGGAGACTGTGATTCCTGCACCTTGAGGGAAAGAGAGAGAGAGAGAGAGAGAGAGAGAGAGAGAGAGAGAGAGAGAGAGACGAGAGAGAGAGAGAGAGAGAGAGAGAGAGAGAGAGAGAGAGAGAGAGAGAGCTCAGAAAATAACTTTCCTCTTTCAAATAACCCTGGTAGAGGGGTAAAATTTATAATGAGGCTAAGTTAGAAGCTTTCCTAATAAGATTAGGTGTGAAACAAGGATGTGCACTGATGCCACCAATATTATTCAGTAGTGTATTAAAAATGCTAGCAATAGCAATAAGAGAAAAAAAGAAATTGAAAGAATCAGAATAGGCAATTAGGTAACAAAACTATCTTTTTGCAGATGATATGATGATATACTTGGAGAATCCTAAAGATTCAACTAAAAAGTTAGTGGAAACAATTTTAGCAAACTTGGTAGAGAATGAACCCATATAATAATCAGCATTTCTATATATCAACAACAAAACCCTGCAAGAAGAGATAACCCATATAAAATTACTATAGTCAGTATAAAATACCTGGGAGTATATTCACCAAAATAAACCCAGGAACTACACAAACATAATTACAAAACACTTTTTATATAGTTAAAGTCAGATTTTTTTAAAATATAGAGAATAAATAAATGAATAAATAAATAAAAATAGAGAAAT
This sequence comes from Pseudocheirus occidentalis, assembly GCA_028646575.1. Taxonomy (NCBI): domain Eukaryota; kingdom Metazoa; phylum Chordata; class Mammalia; order Diprotodontia; family Pseudocheiridae; genus Pseudocheirus; species Pseudocheirus occidentalis. The sequence continues at coordinate 6,447 of JAQQSW010015657.1, read as the reverse complement.
AGTAATTTTCCATGGGTAGATAGGGCTAGTATATTAAAAATGACAATTTTACCTTGTATCATCAAGGCAATATTCACAGCACTGATGGTGATGATGAATATGCAGGTATAGTTCTGAATCGCAAAATATAATAGACTCTCCATGTAGAAGACAGAAGCAAAGCATTTATTCTGACACTAGAAAGCCAAATCCCAACACCAGAAAACTGAATCCATCATATCAACGAAGAAGTTAATACACCTTATCACTGCAGGAACCAGCACCATCCCTAAGCCTTCCTCCAGCTCGGGCCTTTCCACAAACAAATGCTCGCAGTCCTAGTTGTCTCTTTGCCTGCGTCCTCTCTCTCCTGTAGCACTAAATCAGTGGTTCTCAACCTTCCTAACGCCCACAACCCTTTGATACCCTTTAATACTCATATGTGGGTGTATCTGCAAGTGGTCAGACCTACCTGGAGATGGATAGAAGAGCAGTGTCTCAGTTCCTAAGACCATCAGAAATATGTGTTTTCCGATGGTCTTAGGCGACCCCTGTGAAAGGGTCGTTTGACCTCCAAAGGGGTTGCGACCCATAGGTTGAGAATGGCTGCAAAATGTTCTGACTAATTTCCTGCTCCTCCTCTTCCTACTCTACGAATTCAGCAAACTCCTCCTACCACAGGATCCCTGTGATTACATTTGACTTATTAAGGGGCAGGGAAGATCTTCAAATTCCCATACCTAAATGAATCTATTTATTCAATGCCATCCCAATTAAATTACCCCAAAATTATTTTACAGACCTAGAAAAAATAATTAATTTCGTTTGGAAGAACAAAAGTTCAAGAATGCTGAAGGAATTAATCAAAACAAAATGTAAAGGAAGGAGGTTTAATGGCACCAGAGCTTAAGGTGTATTCTAAGGCAGTAATTATCAAAACTATCTGGTACTGGCTAAGAAATAGAAAGGTAGATCAATAGAACAGATGATTGGGGAACAACGAAAGCAACTTACATTGTCATAGCAGCTCTCTTTGTAGTGGCAAAGAACTAGAAATTTCATGGATGCCCATCAACTGTGGAATGGCTCACCAAGTTGCAGTATATAATTGAGATGGAATGTTACTGTGCTGTAATAAATGATGAACTTGGTGATCTTAGAAAAACATGGGTAGACTTGGAATGAAATAATGAAGAGTGACCAAGAGAACATTGCATACAATAGAGCAAAATTATTTTAAGAACAACTGTGAGTGAATAAATAATTTTGACTATTATAAATATCCAAATTAACTGCAAAGAACATATGAAAGAAGACACTATCCATAGAAATGATAAATAGAAATATGTATAGAATGCTTTTACATATATGTATGTATACACACACACGCATATATGAGTATGTGTGTGTGTCTAATAGTAGCCATCTCTAAGAAAGTATAGGATGGAAAAAAAAAAGGAAAAAATAAATTTACTCAAGAACTTTATTAGAGTTTTTAAAAGGAATAGCAAGTTGTACATATTAGATTTGCAGTTTCATGTGCGATCATTTTTATTATACTATTCTACAGAAAAAGTTTGTTTATTCCATAAATTAAAATATAAAATAAAATTTAATAATAATATTAATAATAAAAAGAACAGGCTTCAAGTCCCTTTGAGAAAGTTACTTTACTCATAGCAAACACAGTTGATATATTCCAAAAGAGCCACTAGATGGCAGAGCCAGACCTTCTAGACATGAAATCGGAGCTCTCACCAGATGGCACTGGCCAAGCCCTTGAGAGAACCACCATCCTTTCCGCTGAAATAGACTAACAGCCAAGAAAAGGAAAAGTCACTGTTGGCTAAGACAAAGTTGTATCTGACTCTATGTATTATATTGTGCAGACAGGACTCCAGCGTTGGCCTCCAATTCTGCTATATACAGAGATACACATATGTTATCTGGAAACAAATGCACTCCTCCTGCCCCAAATACCAAGCAGCCCTCCAGATGGGTGCATGGAAGGTCAGAGCATCAGAAATGAAGCCCTTGGAGGTTAAATGAAACTGGAATATTCTCCTGATGAGGGAGAGGGGAAAAGGTACAGCCTCAGCAGGAAATGCTATAGTGGAAATCAATTGTTCTTGAATACCAACATGAGAACACTGGGTAGACAGGAGAATTTATATATATATATGTATGTGACCTCAGACATTTGCAAGAAGATATAGGTTCCATTGTCTCCTTAAGAGACATACTAACTGTGTGACCCCGGACAAGTCACTTAATCCCTTTTTGCCTTTGTTCCTCACCTGTTTTAAAAAAAAAAGAAGCTGATGGAGAAGGAAAATGGTAAACCACTCCAGTATCTTTGCCATAAATACATCATAGATGGAAGTCTGCGGGATCACATAGAGAAAGACATGACCCTAAACAACAATGGTCAGTATAAGAAGTGGGTCTTTGTTCTCTCTAGAAAAGAAAAAAGTATTATTTGAAGATTTCTCTGTAACTATGAAAGATGGTAGGAGGTATTGTAAGGGAGTAGAAAGGTCAACAGATTTAGACTCAGAGAATCTGGGTTCAAATCCTGGCTCTGCCACTGATTAATTATGTGAACTTGGTGAAATCGCTTAATTTCTCTGGATTTAATGAAATGACAGGAATGGGCTAGATGAGATCTCAGATTCCTTCAAACTCTAAACCTCTTAAGTGAAAACCCTGAGAAAAAGTTCCCTTTCCAAGTCCCAAGAATCTGACTTACCTCTTCATCTCCAAAGGCCACAAAAGCCTTTTATACACAGCAATGGGAATTCTCCTTTTGAGATACTGTTAGTTGTCTGGCTTTGTTCTCCCATTTATAAAATGGAAGCCTTTATGGACTGACTCCTTAGAATAATATTTTTCAATGTATAAAATAAAATATATATGGAATTACAAATGAAACCAAAGCATCTAACTCTGAAATTCTGATTCTTTTGTAAAATGCTATTTAAATGTGAACTGCTATCAATATTTTCCTGACGTCGGATCATAGATTTAAAAAAGTTCCCTCTAATATAAGCCCAACACCTTCATTTCACAGAATGAGGAAACAGAGATTTAGTGATGTATATGAGAGAGAGAAAGAGAGAGAGAGAGAGAGAGAGAGAGAGAGAGAGAGAGAGAGAGAGAAAGAGAGAGAGAGAGAGAGGGAGAGAGAGAGAGAGAGATTAGGAACCCCTGATCAAGTCCAAACACTACCTGAAATAGTTATCTCCTTCATACCCTTGCCTTGACAAATTAAGTGCCTGTTTGATGAATCCTAGCGATAGAGAGCTCATTATTTTTTTAGATGGTCAATTCCATCTTAGGGCAGGTCTAATTAAGTTCTTTCCCCTGCTGCCCCCAAATCTGCTATCTCCTGAGAATTTCAGGGAGGTTTTTGCTATTCTAATTCAGGGAAACTGAACCGTTATTGGCAAAGATGCAGAGCTTGTCTTCTGAAGTACCTGAATGAGCCCTCTCCTAGAAGAGACATTCCTCCACTTACTGGGATATTTACTGACAATGTTCCAGCCATGTGCTGGGCTCAACATCAGCCTGTGGTTTTATAAATGAATTGGAGCAGCAGGGGAAATAGGAGCATCTTCCATCAGCCCCAAATCACCAACCAATGTGACTCTGTCGAGGGCTATAAAATTAGATGGAGGAAACACAGCCCAGAGGGGAGGTCTTTCCAAAATCTGTCTTGTTCTGGGTTTGCCAAGTTCATCTCGTACAGTCAAAGAATACAAATATATTTCCATTAAATATTTCTCCCTTCCTTCTCCATCCCACATACATACATTAAAATAACATTAGTGCTGAGCCACAAAATAATTAAGGAAACTCCAGGAAATTAGGATGCTATGGTACCATTAAGCCTTTGTTTCAGTTGAACACACACACACACACACACACACACACACACACCACAAAGATTGTTCAGAGATGCTCAGATAAATGGTGACCAATTGCACCAGTACAATTGCCTTTAGAAAGGTAGAAGGGACCTGTTGAGAAGTGGATTTGGTGTAAGAGAATCACAGTGCAGGAGGGAACCTCAGGTGTCAGCTAGTAAAGACAGAGGCTGACATTTACAAAGTACTGCAAAGTTGAACAAAATCTATGTAAAGAGGGTGCTGTGTGGTGTCGAGGAACAGGGTGGACCTACTGCTCTTAGAACATCTAGGTCACATTCTTTTTTGCTATCATCACACTGGAAACTCTCCTCATATCCGGCTATGTTAACAAATTGCAGAAAACCTGAAAGGAAGCAAAGAAAAGCTGGGTAGCTTTGAAAACAATGTGTAGTATTTATTATATAGGTTTTCTTGACATGGGAATTTATTGTTTTAAATCAAATCCTCTCATGTTTTGCTGTGTACATAGCAATGTATGTACAATTATTTCCTTTTCTCATCTTGTATTTGTTTAAAATGAATTTTTTTAGAAATTTACCCAAAAAACCCAATTGCTTAGACTTCATGTTATAATCAAGAGCAAAACAATTAGGAAAATAATGATGATGGCAACGATAGTAGCACAAGTAGAAGAAATTCATGTCAATCCCCAATCCCTAGAGCTAGCCCTTACTCTTCATCGACTCCCCCTGTGGCTCAGGGAGCTTTTCCCTGGCTCTCTGAGCTGTTTTTAGGGAAAGAAATTAAAGGAGGGATTTGCTGGATAAAAACATGCACAAGGGAGGACTGCACTTCCTCCTCTAGGGACTGGGAATGTGCTGGCTCCTGGGTTTCTCCACCAGAACTGTCCACCCCAGACTGCACCAACTCCCCTGAGCAAGGCACCAACAATTCTTCACCCAGCTGCAGCCACCAACTTCAAAGTCCAGGGGAATTCCCGTTTACCCAGTCCTGGGGAGAGGGCACTAGTATGTAAATATGCTCTTGTTACCATCTATTTCCTCCCTCCTCTTTCCTCTCTCTAACCTTGCGTCCCAGTGTTCCAGAATCCTGTCTCATCTGTGTTATTCACCTAAGTCAGCCAGTCCTGGCCATGGAAGTGCCCTATTTCCTTTCAAACAATTCAAAAACATCACTCCAAGACTCTAGGACCAAGTTCCCATTCAGACCCTTCTTATTTTTCATTTAAGCCTTCCAACAAACCCTGTGAATGGATACTACCAGGGTTATCATTCATATTCTAAAGATGAATAAAATAAGGCTCAGAGAGTAAGTGTTATTTGCCCAAGGTCACACAGTCATTAAGGAGCAGAGAAGGAAACTGAAGTCAGGTCTGGATCCCAAATCTAATGCTGTTCCTACCACACTGCTTTGCTTCTCTGCCAACCTCCTCCCCTTACATCACACACCATGAACAGATGATCATCCAGGATCTGCTTAGACATTTTTAGTGATCAGGAGTGGTCTAGCCTACAGCTAGAGACAACACTAGTAATTTTCAAAGTTCATTCTCATATTGAGCTAAACTTCTATGGAATCCAAGAATCATCCTGAAGTGGGAGGCAGGAAGGGCTGTACAACCAAGCAAATTCCATCATGAGCTTTGATATATAATACATACCATTCTTCCAAACCTTCTGCATGGAGAACTGGACAAGGTACTGGGAACTGTCTGCCTTTGAACGCAGGCAGCAGTTGGTCAGATTCAGGCTGGAGCTGGACCATGGAAGAGGAACCATGGAAGCTGAGAGCCAGCCTTGAGTCAAGATGAAAAGACCTCTCCTTGGGTATTTCAGTTGCATTAAATTTTATTTGTTTTCTTTTTTACATAATTCATTTTCATGAGATTTTTGAATTACAAATTTTCTACCCATCTTTCCCCTACCCCAACCCCAAAACAGCAATCCCACTGTAAAGCCCCTCCCCTGGTCTGCTCTCTAACTTTCTGGTAGGACAGGGAGGGTCTCCCTAGCCCAGCCCCTGTATATCTTAATTCCTAGTTGCAGGTATTGCAGAGCTTTAAATTCTAGATTCTTTGGATTCCTCTCTTGTCACCCACCCCCACTGGAAGGACAATCAATTCAATACAGGCTATGTAGGTTTGATTATACAGGACATATTCATGGTGGACATATTGTGACAGTGATCATATGTCCCTCCTTCCTATCCCTCCCCCCTTGCTCTGTTGTCTACCCTGTCCCTGTCCCTTTATTGAAGTGTGAGCATCCAGCATCCTTCCCCCAGACCCTGCCCTCCCCTCCATCATCCCGCCTTTCATCCCCACACTCCCTACTCTTTTGTGTGGCATGATGCCCAGTTTAGAGTTTATGCCATTTCTTCCCTAAGCCAGATTCAATGAGAGTAAATGAAAGTAAAGTTGTAACAGTTATCCCTTGCCTCTTCCGCACGGGATAATTAACCCCATTTTGTCTCTCCCTGTCTCCTCTCATTCTAGTCCTCTCCTACCTCAGAATGTGCCTTTTAAAGTATCATCCCTTCATATTCAATTGATCCTATGCCATCTATAAACCCATATATA
>JAQQSW010015656.1:0-11840 GCA_028646575.1 Pseudocheirus occidentalis | reverse complement strand
AGGATTTTCTTCAAGTCAAAAGCTCACACATAGATGTATGATTCCTTCCTTCTTTGTTGACGCTAGCTTTACCTGAATTGTAGTGCAGTAGAGGAATTGAGAAAATGTGTATTTTATGCGTTGTCTGGCCCCTCTTTGTGGCAGTTTCCGTGTAGAGGAAGGGATATTCACCTGAAGAAAATGCCTTCCATTTCTCCCTCCAACACAAAAGGATGGTATCCTCCTCCACCATCCATGGTACACCCAGATTTGGAGAGGATTTTCTTTACTTTCAAAGCCCGTACTATACATGGAAAACGTCACAATGTTGGGCCAGATTATGCATAGAATACACTTTTTCTTCAAATTCTGACCTGCACTCCAGTTCACGTAAAGCTAGCTTCAAGAAAGGATTAAGGAATCATACATTTGTTACCTAATCCTCTTTGGAGGGACTTTCTCCTGCCTGGCGAATATTTTTTCATCACTCTGGAATCTGACAAATAATGCATGTCCATCACCAAATGTTACTACTAGGAAACAGACACCTTTTTCAGTAGAAGATTTTTTCTAACAGCAAAACTAAAAAAGTGCGCACAACCATTGAAAAGAAGGCACTTTTCTTCATTTCCTGATCTTTAATCCACTATTCCTGAGCCAGAAACAACGAAGACTAGGATACCATGCTTTCATGGATGAATGGGACATGGAGGAGACTTTATTCAGGTGGATAGCCATTATTCTACCCGTGAAAGGCCACAATGTGGGCCCAAACACCGCATAGAATTACCATATTATCAAATTCTCACATGCATTAATGTCCATGTAAACTTAGCATAAAAAAGACGGGAAGAATCGTACATCTATGCAACTAATAATCATTGGAGGGACTTTATGCCGCCTCGCAAACAAGTACTGATAAGTCTAGATTCAGACACATAATGCACAGCCATTTTTTCAAGCTACTACTACAAAAGAGACACATTTTTGCCCGTTGAAAATACTTTCTTAACCCTGAAAATGACAAAACGTGTGTATAGACCTTTTAAAGAACACTCGTTTCTTCATTTCCTGACCTTCAGTGCCCTTCTGCTAAGACAGAAACAACCAAAATGAGGATACCACCATTAATGGTTCAGCCAACCATAAAAGGGACTTCCTTCAGATCAAAAGCTCATACATGGATGCATGATTGCTTACTTCTTTGTTGATGCTATCTTTACCTGAATGGTAGTGCAGGTCAGCAATTGAGAAAATGTGTATTCTGTGCGGTCTGGCCCCTCATTGTGAAGGTTTCATTAGAGAGGAAATGCTTGTGACGTGAAGAAAGTCTCTTCCATCACTCCATCCAGTACCAAAGGATGGAGTCCTCCTGCACCATTCATGGTTCAGCAAGTCTTGGAGAGGATTTTCGTTACGTCAAAAGCCATACTTTACAGGAAAAATTCCACAATGTGTGGCTAGATTATGCACAGAATCCATATTTTTTTTCAGTTCCTGACCTGCACTCCCATTCAGGGAAAATTAGCTTCAAGGAAGACGGAAGTCATCATACATCTATGCATATAATCGCCCTTGGACAGGTTTTCTCCTGTCTTTCAAAACTTTTTTCAACACTATGGAACCTGACAAGCAATACATAGCCATCTCCTCATGTTTCTACTCCAAAAGAGAGACACTTTCTTCAGTTGAAAATCTTTCTCCACCTGTAAAAGGAACAAAATTGTATACAGTTATTGCAAAGAAGACACATTTCTTCAATTCCTGAACTTTAATGACCTTTTCTTAAGCCATAATAGACCAAGAGTAGGATACCCTCCTTTCATGATTGAATGAGATATGGAAGGGAATTTCTTCTGGAGAAAAGCCCTTACTCTACCGGGGAAGGGCAAAAATGTGAGGCCAAACAGCTCATAGAATTTCCATGTTATCAGTTCCTCACCTGCACTAATGTTCATGTAAACATATTATCAAAAAAGGAAAGAATCATACACATATTCAACTAATACTCATTGGAGCGACTTTTTTCTACCTTCCGAACAAGTTCTGATAATTCTAGAATCAGACATATAATGCACAGAAATCTCTTCAAGCTAGTACTACAAAAGAGACACACTGTCGTTGGTTGAAGGTACCTTGGTATAGTTGAAAATGTCAAAACGTGTGTAGAACTTGCAAAGAAGACACTTGTCTTCATTTGATGACCATCCGTGCCCTTCTGCTAAGCTAGAAAAAACAAAAAGTAGGATGCCACCATCAATGGTTCAACCAATCATGAAAAGGACTTTCTTCATGTCAAAAGCTTGTACATAGATGTATGATTCCTAACTTCTTTGTTAATGCTGGGTTTACCTGAATGGCAGTGCAGGTCCGGAATTGAGTAAATGTGTATTCTATGCATTGTGTGGCCCCTCATTTTGGCCATTTCTATGCAGAGAAATGGCTTTTCACCTGAAGAAGGTCCCATCCATGTCTCCCTAGATCAAGGAAAAATGGCATCCTCCTCCACCATTCATGCTTCAGCCAGTCATGGAGTGGATTTTCTTCACATTCAAAGCCCATACTATACAGGAAAAATTCCACAATATGGGGCCAGATTATGCATAGAATCCAAATTTTTTCAATTCCTGACCTGCACTCAAATTCAGGTAAAATTGATTTCAAGAAAGAAGGAAGAATTCATATATCTATTAATCTAATCGTCCTTGGAGGGGATTTCATCTACCTGGCGAATATTTTTTGATCACTCAGAAATCTGATAAATAATGCATAGCCATCTCCTCTTGTCTACTCTAAAAGAGAAACACATTCTTTAAGTGAAAACCTTTATCTACCTATTCAAAAAAAGTGTGTACAATCATTTCAAAGAAGTCACCTTTCTTCATTTCCTTAACTTTTGTGCCCTTTACCTAAGCCATAATCAAGCAAGAGTAGCATACCATTCGTTCATGGTCGAACGAGACGTGGAAGTGACTTTCTTCAGGTGAAAAGCACTTACTCTATTGGGAAAAGGCCTCATTGTGGGTTAAACACCGCAAAATATTCCCACATTATCAATTCCTGACCCTAACTAATGTTCATGAAAACCAGCATGAAAAAACGAGGAAGAAATCGTAAATGTATGAAATTATTGAATATTGGAGGGAATTTATTCTGCCTCACGAACAGGTTCCGATGAGTGTAGAATCAGACATATAAGGCACTGCAATCTCTTCAAGCTACTACTTCTACAAAAGAGACACATTTTCTACAGTTGAAAAATACATTCGACTACCTGAGAAGGACAAAACGTGTGTATAGATCTACCAAAGAACACACGTGTCTACATTTCTTGACTTTCAGTGCCTTTCTGCTAAGCTAGAAACAACCAAAACGAGGATGCCATCATTCATGAAAGGATTTTCTTCTAGTCAAAAGCTCATACATAGATGTATGATTCTTTCCTTCTTTGTTGACGCCAGCTTTACCTGAATTGTAGTGCAGGTGAGGAATATAGAAAGTGTGTATATTTTGCGTTGTCTGGCCCCTCATTGTGGCAGTTTCTGCGTAGAGGAAGGGATATACACCTGAAGAAAATACCTTCCATTTCTCCCTGCAACACAAAAGGATGGTATCCTCCTCCACCATCCATGGTTCAGCCAGAATTGGAGAGGATTTTCTTTACTTTCAAAGCACTACTATTCATGGAAAAGGTCACAATGTGGGGCCGGATTATGCATAGATTACACTTTTACGTCAATTCCTGACCTGCACTCCAATTCAAGTAAAACTAGCTTTAGGAAAGAATTAAGGAATCATACATTTGTAATCTAATCGTCTTTGGAGGGACTTTCTCCTGCCTGGCAAATATTTTGTGATCACTCTGGAATCTGACAAATATTGCATGTCCATCTCCACATGTTACTACTAGGAAACAGAAACATTTTCCAGTAGAAGATTTTTTATCTGCAAAACTAAAAAAGTGTGCACAACCACTGAAAAGAAGGCACTTTTCTTCATTTCCTGATCTTTAATCCCCTTTTACTAAGCCGTAAACAACCAAGACTAGGATACCGTCCTTCCTTGCTTGAACGGGACATGAAAGGGACTTTATTAAGGAGGAAAGCCATTAGTGTAAGGGCGAAAGGCAACAATGTGGGGCCATACACCGCATCGAATGCCTATACTATGAAATCCTCACCTGCACTAATGTTCATGTAAACTTAACATCAAAAAAGAAGGGAAGAATCATACATCTATACAACTAATAATCACTGGAGAAACTTCATACCGCCTCACAAACAAGTACCGATAAGTCTAGATTCATACACGTAATGCACAGTCATCTTTTCAAGCTACTACTTCAATACAGACACATTTTTGTCGGTTGAAAATACTTTCGTATACCTGAAAAGGACAAAACGTGTGTACAGACCTTGTAAAGAACACACGTTTCTTCATTTCCTGACCTTCAGTGCCCTTCTCCTAAGACAGAAACAACCGAAAGGAGGATACCATAATTAATGGTTCAGCCAACCATAAAAAAGATTGCCTTCAGAACAAAAGCTCATACTTTGTAAAAGCTCATACTTTGCAAAAGCATGATTGCTTACTACTTTGTTGACGCTATCTTTACCTGAATGGCAGTGCAGGTCAGCAATTGAGAAATGTGTATTCTGTGCGTTGTCTGGCCCCTCATTGTGACATTTACCTATAAAGGAAATGCTTGTGACGTGAGGAAAGTCCCTTCCATGACACCCTGCACCATGAAAGGATGGTGTGCTGCTCCACCATTCATGGTTCAGCCAGTCTTGGAGAGGATTTTCATTACGTCAAAAGCAGTACCGTACAGGAAAAATTCCACAATGTGTGGCTAGATTATGCACAGAATACATATTTTTTTCAGTTCCTGACCTGCACTCCCATTCAGGGAAAATTACCTTCAAGGAAGATGGAAGTCATCATACATCTATGCACATAATCGCCCTTGAATGGACTTTATCCTGCCTGGCAAAACTTTTTTGATCACTCTGGAATCTGACAAACAATACACAGCCATCTCCTCATGTTTCTACTGGAAAAGAGAGACACTTTCTTCAGTTGAAAATCTTTGTCCACCTGTAAAAGTACCAAAATTGTGTACAGACATTGCAAAGAAGGCACATTTCTTCAATTCCTGAACTTTAATGACCTTTTCTTAATCCATAATAGACCAAGAATAGGATACCCCCCTTTCATGGTTGAATGAGACATGGAAGGGAATTTCTTCAGGAGAAAAGTCCTTACTCTACCGGGGAATGGCCACAATGTGGGGACAAACACCTCATAGAATACCCATGTTATCAGTTCCTCACCTGCACTAATGTTCATGTAAACCTATTATCAAAAAAAGGAAAGAATCATACACATATTCAACTAATAGTCATTGGAGTGACTTTTTTCTACCTTCTGAACAAGTTCTGATAATTCTAGAATCAGACATATAATGCACAGAAATCTCTTCAAGCTAGTACTACAAAAGAGACGCACTGTCGTCGGTTGAAGGTACCTTGGTATACTTGAAAAGGTCAAAACGTGTGTAGACCTTGCAAAGAAGAACCTTGTCTTCATTTGATGACCATCGTGGCCTTCTGCTAAGCTAGAAACAACAAAAAGGAGGATACCACCATCCAGGTTTCTGCCAGCCATGAAAAGGATTTTCTTCCGATTAAAAGCTTGTACATAGATGTATGATTCCTAACTTCTTTTTAATGCTGGGTTTACCTGAATGCCAGTGTAGGTCAGAAATTGAGGAAATGTGTTTTCTATGCATTTTCTCGCCCCTCATTGTGGCTGTTTCAATGTAGAGGAAGGGCTTTTCACCTGAAAAAAGTCCAATCCATGTCTCCCTCAACCAAGAAAGGATGGCATCCTCCTCCACCATTCATGCTTCAGCCAGTCCTGGAGAAGATTTTCTTTACGTTCGAAGCCCATACTATACACGAAAAATTCCACAATGTGGGGCCAGATTACGCATAGAATCCAAATTTTTTCAATTCCTGACCTGCACTCAAATTCAGGTAAAACTGATTTTAAGAAAGAAGGAAGGATTCATACTTTTATGCATCTAATCGTCCTTGGAGGGGATTTCTTCTACCTGACGAATATTTTTTGATCACTCAGGAATCAGATAAATAATGCATACCCATCTGTCATGCTCTACTCTTAAAGAGAAACACCTTCATTAAGTTAAAACCTTTGTCTACCTTTCCAAAATAAAAAGTGCGTACATGCATTGCAAAGAAGTCACCTTTCTTCACTTCCCCAAATTTTATTGCCTTTACCTAAGCCATAACCAACCGAGAGTAGCATACCATCTGCTCATAGTGGATCGAGACGTGGAAGTGACTTTCTTCAGGTGAAAAGCACTTACTCTATCGGAAAAAGGCGGCATTGTGGGTTAAGCACCGGAAAATCTTCCCATATTATCAATTACTGACCCTTACTAATGTTCATGTAAACCAGCATCAAAAAAGGAGGAAAAAACCATAAATGGATGAAACTATTGATTATTGGAGGGACTTTATTCTGCCTCACGAACAGGTTCCGATGAGTGTAGAATCAGTCACATGAGGCACAGCTATCTCTTCAAGCTACTACTACTACAAAAGAGACACACTTTCTACAGTTGAAAATACCTTCGTCTACCTGACAAGGACAAAACGTGTGTATAGATCTTGCAAGGAAGACACGTGTCTTCATTTCTTGACTGTCAGTGCCCTCCTGCTAAGCTAGAAAAAACCAAAAGGAGGATGCCACCATTCATGAAAGGATTTTCTTCAAGTTAAAAACTCATACATAGATGTGTGATTGCTTCTTTGTTGACGCTAGCTTTACCTGAATTGTAGTGCAGGTGGGGAATTGAGAAAATGTGTATTTTATGCGTGGTCTAGCCCCTCAGTGTGGCAGTTTCCGTGTAGAGGAAGGGGTATTCCCCTGAAGAACATACCTCCCATTTCTCCCTCCAACACAAAGGGATGGTATCCTCCTCCACCATCCATGGTTCAGTCAGATTTGGAGAGGATTTCCTTTACTTTCAAAGCCCGTACTATACATTGAAAAGGTCACAATGTGGGGCCAGATTATGCATAGAATACAATTTTTCTTCAATTCCTCACCTGCACTCCAATTCAAGTGAAACTAGCTTCAAGAAAAAATTAAAGAATCATACATCTGTTATCTAATCGTCCTTGGAGGGGATTTCTTCTACCTGGCTAATATTTTTTGATAACTCAGGAAACTCATAAATAATTCATAGGTATCCCCTTATGTTCTACTCTAAAAGTTAAACACCTTCTTTAGGTGAAAACCTTTGTCTACCTATCAAAAACAAGAAGTGTGTACAGGAATTGGAAAGAAGTCACCTTTCTTCATTTCCGTAACTTTTATGCCCTTTTCCTAAGCCATAATCGACCAAGAGTAGCATACCATCCGTTCATGGTTGAACGGAACATGGAAGGGCCTTTATTGAGGTGGAAAGCCATTACTCTACCAGCGAAAGGGCACAATGTGCGTCCAAACACCGCATAGAATTCCCATATTATCAAATCCTCACCTGCACTAATGTTCATGTAAACTTAGCATCAAAAAAGAAGGGAAGAATCATACATCTATGCAACTAATAATCATTGGAGGGACATTATGCCGCCTCGCAAACTAGTACTGATAAGTCTAGATTCAGACACATAATGCACAGCCATCTTTTAAAGCTACTACTACAAAAGAGACACATTTTTGTCGGTTGAAAATACTTTCGTATACCTGAAAAGGGCAAAACGTGTGTATAGACCTTGTAAAGAACACACGTTTCTTCATTTTCCGACCTTCAGGGCCCTTCTGCTAAGACAGAAACAACCAAAAGGATGATGCCACCATCAATGGTTGAGCCAACCATAAAAAGGATTTCCTTCAGATCAAAAGCTAATACATAGATTCATGATTGTTTACTTCTTTGTTGACGCTATTTTTATCTGAATGGTAGCGCAAGTCAGTAATTGAGAAAATGTGTATTCTATGCGTTGTGTGGCCCCTCATTGTGACGGTTTCACTATAGAGAAAATGCTTGTGACGTGAAGAAAGTCCCTTCCATCACTCCCTCTTCCATGAACGCATGGTGTCCTCCTGCACCATTCATGGTTCAGTCAGTCTTGGAGAAGATTTTCTTTAAGTCAAAATCCATACCATACAGGAAAAATTCTACAATGTGTGTCCAGATTATGCATAGAAGACATATTGTTTTCAATTCCTGACCTGCACACCCATTCAGGGAAAATTAGCTTCAAGGAAGATGGAAGTCATCAGACATCTTTGCATATAATCGCCCTTGGATGGACTTTCTCCTGACGGGCAAAACTTTATGATCACTCTGGGATCTGACAAGCAATACATAGCCATCTCCTCATTTTTCTCCTCGAAAATAGAACAACTTTCTTCAGTTGAAAATCTTTGTCTACGTGTAAAACGACCAAAATTGTGTGCAGTCATTGCAAATAAGTCACATTTCTTCAATTACTGAACTTCAATGACGTTTTCTTAAGCCATAATCGACCAAGAGAAGGATACCACCCTTTCATGGTTGTATGAGACATGGAATGGAATTTCTTCAGGAGAAAAGCCCTTACTATACTGGGGAAGGGCCACAATGTGGGGCCAAACACCTTATAGAATTCCCATGTTACCAGTTCCTCACCTGCACTGATGTTCATGTAAACATATTATCAAAAAAAGGAAAGAAGCATACACATATTCAACTAATACCCATTGAAGGTACTGTTTTCTGCCTTCCGAATAAGCTCTGATAATTCTAGAATCTGACACATAATGCACAGAAATCTCTTCAAGCTACTACTACAAAAGAGACACACTGTCGTCGGTTGAAGGTACCTTGGTATACTTGAAAAGGTCAAAACGTGTGTAGACCTTGCAAAGAAGACACTTGTCTTCATTTGATGACCATCCGTGGCCTTCTGCTAAGCTAGAAACAGCAAAAAGGAGGATACCACCATCCATGGTTCTGCCCGTCATAAAAAGGATTTTCTTCAGGTCAAAAGCTTATACATAGATGTATGACTCGTAACTCCTTTGTTAATGCTGGATTTACCTGAATGGCAGTGCTGGTTAGGAATTGAGGAAATTTGTATTGTATGCATTGTCTGGCCCCTCACTGTGGCCGTTTCACTGTAGAGGAAGGGCTTTTCACCTGAAGAAAGTCTCATCCATGTCTACCTCCACGAAGAAAGGATGGCATTTTCCTCCACCATTCATGGTTCTGCCAGTCATGGAGTGGGTTTTCTTTACATTCAAAGACCATACTATACAGAAAAAATTCCACAATATGGGTCCAGATTACGCATACAATGGAAATTTTTTTCAGTTCCTGACCTGCACTCAAATTCAGGTAAAACTTATTTCAAGAAAGAAGGAAGGATTCATACATCTATTCATCTAATCGTCCTTGGAGGGGATTTCTTCTACCTGGCGAATATTTTTTGGTCACTCAGGAATCTGATAAATAATGCATAGCCATCTCCTCATGTTCTACTCTAACACAGAAACACATTCTTTGAGTGAATACTATTGTTTACCTTTCAAAAACAAAAAGTGTGTACAGGCATTGCAAAGAAGTCACCTATCTTTATTTCCTTAACATTTTTTCCCTTTACTAAGACATAATCAACCAAGAGTAGCATACCATCGGTTCATGGTGGAACGAGACGTGGAAGTGACTGTCTTCAGGTGAAAAGCCCTTACTATATTGGGAAAAGGCCTCATTGTTGGTTAAGCTCTGCGAAATATTCCCATATTATCAATGCGTGGCCCTTACTAATGTTCATGTAAACCAGCATCAAAAAAGGAAGAAGGAATCATACATGTATGAAACTATTGATTATTGGAGGGACTTTATTCTGCCTCATAAACAGGTTCTGATGAGTGTAGAATCAGACACATAAGGCACAGCCATATCTTCAAGCTACTACTAATACAAAAGGGACACGTTTTCGACAGTTGAAAATACCTTCCTCTACCTGAGGAGGATAGAACTTGTGAATAGATCTTGCAAAGAACACACGTGTCTTCATTTCTTGACTTTCAATGCCCTTCTGCTAAGCCAGAAACAACCAAAAGGAGGATGCCACCATTCATGAAAGGATTTTCTTCAAGTCAAAAGCTCATAAATAGTTGCATGATTCCTTCCTACTTTTTTGACGCTAGCTTTACCTGCATTGTAGTGCAGGTAAGGAATTGAGAAAATGTGTATTTTATGCGTTGTCTGGCCCCTCATAGTGGCTGTTTCCGTGTAGAGGAAAGGATATTCACCTGAAGAAAATACCTTCCATATCTCCCTCCAACACATATGGATGGTCTCCTCCTCCACCATCCATGGTTCAGCCAGACTTGGAGATGATTTTTTACGTTCAAACCCCTACTATACATGGAAAAGGTCACAATGTGGGCTATATTATGCATAGGATACCCTTTTTTTCAATTCCTGAACTTCACTCCAATGCAAATAAAACTAGCTTCACGAAAGAATTGAGGAATCATATATTTGGTATCTAATCGTCGTTGGTTGGACTTTCTCCTGCTTGGTGAATATTTTTTGATCAATCTGGAATCTGAGAAATAATGCATGTCCATCTCCACAAGTTACTGCTGGGAAACAGTCACCTTTTCCAGTAGAAGATTTTTCAAGCTAGTACTACAAAAGAGACACATTTTTGTCGGTTGAAAATACTTTCATATACCTGAAAAGGACAAAACGTGGGTAAAGACCTTGTAAAGAACACACGTTTCTTCATTTCCTGACCTTCAGTGCCCTTCTGCTAATGCAGAAACCAACAAAAGTAGGATACCACCATTAATGTTTCAGCCAACCATAATAAGGATTTCCTTCAGATCAAAAGCTCATACATAGATGCATGATTGCTTACTTCTTTGTTGACGCTGTTTTTACCCGAATGGTAGCGCAAGTCAGTAATTGAGAAAATGTGTATTCTGTGCGTTGTCTGGCGCCTCATTGTGACGGTTTCACTATAGAGGAAATGCTTGTGACGTGAAGAAAGTCCTTCCATCACTCTCTCCACCATGAAAGGATGGTGTCCTCCTGCACCATTCATGGTTCAGCCAGTCTTGTAAAGGATTTTCTTTACGTCAAAAGCCATACCATACAGAAAAAATTCCACAATTGGTGGCCAGATTATGCAAACAATACATATTGTTTTCAGTTCCTGACCTGCACTCCCATTCAGGGAAAATTAGCTTCAAGGAAGATGGAAGTCATCAGACATCCAATCATATTATCGCCCTGGGATGGACTTTCTCCTGCCTGGCAAAACTTTTTTGATCACTCTGTAATCTGACAAGCAATACATAGCCATCTCCTCATGTTTATACTCGAAAGCAGAGACACTTTCTTCAGTTGAAAATCTTTGTATACCTGTAAAAGGACCAAAATTGAGTACAGTCTTTGCAAAGAAGACACATTTCTTCAATTCCTGAACTTTAATGAACTTTTCTTAAGCCGCAATCGACCAAGAGAAGGATACCACCCTTTCATGGTTGAATGAGACATGGAAGGGAATTTCTTCAATAGAAAAGCCCTTACTCTACCGGGGAAGGGCCACAATGTGGGGCTAAACAACTCATAGAATTCCCATGTTATCAGTTCCTCACCTGCACTAATGTTCATGTAAACATATTATCAAAAAAAGGAAAGAATCATACACATATTCAACTAACATTCATTGGAGGGACTTTTTCTGCCTTCTGAACAAGTTCTGATAATTCTAGAATCAGACATATAATGCACAGAAATCTCTTCAAGCTACTACTACAGAAGAAAC
>JAQQSW010015655.1:0-11840 GCA_028646575.1 Pseudocheirus occidentalis | reverse complement strand
AAAGGGCCTGGAATATGATATTTCAGAGATCAAGGGAGCTGGGATTAAAACCAAGAATCACCTACCCAGCAAAATTGAGTATAATGTTTCAGGGGAAAATATGGTCATTCAATGAGGTGGAGGACTTTCAAGCATTCTTGCTGAAAATAAAAGAACTGAACAGAAAATTTGACATTCAAACACAAGAAGCATGGGAAGGTAAACATGGGAAAGAAATCAAAAGGAACTTATCAAAGTTGAACTATTTACATGCCAATATGGAAAAACGGTAATAGTAACTTATGAAACTTTTCTTAGTTCTGAGGATAGGTGAAGGGAATACAAATGTATATAGATGTATACCTACACATGTCTATATAGGAGATTGTATATGCGTATGAATATATATCTGAGCATGTGTGTATATGTGTACATAGAGGGTATAGAATCAACTGAATATGAAGGGATGATACTTTAAAAGGTGAAATTCTGAGGTGAGAGAGGACTAGAATGAGAGGAGACAGGGAGAGACAAAATGGGGTTAATCGTCCCATATAGAAGAGGCAAGGAGTAACTGCTACAACTTTACTTTCATTTACTCTCATTGAATTTGGCTTAGTGAAGGAACGACATAAACTCTAAACTGGATATCATGCCACACATGAGAATAGGGGGGACGGGGAATGAGAGGCAGGATGACGGAGGGCAGGGTTTGTGGGAGGGTTGCTGGAAACACACATAACTTTAGAGGGGAAGGCATTAATATCCAGGGTGATTTAAGATGATTCTTGAAGGAAGCCAAAGATTCTAACAGTGAGGAAGGAGAACATTCCAGACATGGGGACAAGTGGATGGGAGATGGAGATGTGAGGAACAGCAAGTAGGACTTGGATGACTGGGTGATATAATATGTGAAGGAAGTCAAGCATAAAAATGGAAAGGTAGTAAGGGGAGAGATTATGGAGAGTTTTAGATATCAAACAAAGCAGTTTTTATTTGATACTAGAGGACCTCCAGGGAGCCACTCGAGATTACTGAGCAAGGGTTACTGGTGGGGAGGCAGGAAGTGGGATAGGAGAAAAAGAGTGTTGACATAATCAGATTTGCACTTTAGGAAAATCACTTGAGAGGATGGACTGAAACAGTAGAAGCCTTGAGGCAGGGAAGAGTCAAGCAAAATATCACGAGGGCCTCAACTAGAGTGATCACTGTATAAGCAGAGAGAAGCAGAAATATGTAAAAGTTGCTGTGCAGACAGAAACAAAACTCCCTGGCAGTGGACTGGATATGTGGGTAAAGTGAGAATCTAAGGATGACACCAAGGTCATGAACCTGAGTGACTGGATACTCTTCACAACAATGGAGAAGTTTAGAAGGGTGGATTTGGGATAAGTCCTGTTTTGGATATGCTGAGTTAAATGCAATACAAATGACAACAAAAAGACAATACAAATCAGGACCTGCATTTCAATACCAGCTTTGCCAGTAAGTGGCCTTGGGAAATTCACTTAATCTCTCTAAACCTCAGTTTCCTTATCTGATAAATGAGGGGCTTGGATTAAAGGACCTCTGATGTCCAGAGCAACTCTAAATCCATGCTTCTATTTGTTTTTCGGGTTTTATTTGTTTTTGGGGTTTTTTTGGAGGGCAGTTGGGGTTAAGTGACTTGCCCAAGGTCACTCGGCTAGTTTTTTTGTGTTAAGTGTCTGAGGTCGGATTTGAACTCAGGTACTCCTGACTCCAGGGTCGGTGCTCTATGCACTGCGCCACCTGGCCGCCCCTTAACCCATGCTTCTATTTAAAGTGATAAAATAAGTGTTAAAAACATAAATATATCACAGAAAAGAGAGTGTGTAGGCAACTGAAAGACAAACTTGTTTGCCCTTGAAGAAACAGTAGTACTTAGATAGGTGGAAGGGTGTGAACAAAGGTACAGAAATAAAAAAAAGAGCAAAGAATTATTGTGGGAGGGAAGAAAGAAGTGTAGGTAATAGTGAGACTACCCTGACTGCTGAAGCAGGAAGTTCCCATTGGGAAGTACAAGGAGAACTCACAATGTGACCAAAATATAAGGTTCCTTAAAATATTACACAGAGAACCTACAGAATAAAATTTTACCCAAACCACTGACATCCTCAGCTCTGAAACAATCTGATAACCTGATGTTTCTAAGAGTGATGGCTGCTAACAAAAAAAGTCCTCTTCTATTGCTAAGTTACAGGAACTTTATATTCCAAATTGCTAAGGAATAATCACTCAAATTTCAAGTTCCTACCTGTATAAACCTGCCCAATGAGAAGTTTACTGGGTCCAGAAGCAATGGACCTCACCTCCCTCATGACATATCAAATGCCACAGAGGCTAAAGAAAGGCAGGGGATCAGAAGCATCAGTATTTCAAGATATGCGAAGGAAAACTAATGCAGACAATGAGGAATTACTTAAGACTTCTGAGCAAGCCAGAGCTGTGGGTTTTTTTTTTAAAGTGTCTTAGGAAGCCATATGGAGATAAATTAGGAGACCACTGAAAAAATCCAGGTGCGACATAATCCAGTTAACAGTGGGGATGTGAACAGTATCCTTCTCAGTCCTTTCATTTACAGAAGCCATTTTGAAGGAACAGAACTTGGTGACAGACTGGAGACTTTACCCACCTTTAGGAGCCTTAAGTGAAGTTCCCATGACTGCTATGTGATCCTTATCAAGGATGGCAAATGAAACACCCTTTAGAACACTGCCAGATACATAAGTCTTTAGTAAGAGAGATGTGACCAGTACTTGCTTCTCCTCAAGTTTACCCTGATTTAATGGTATTAGGGTTTCATATATACATCCATTACAGCCTATTGGAAACAAAAATGGTTTCTGGGTTAATTATTAGGGAGAGTAGCCGGGGGGAGTTCCTTCCCTTTTCATAATTTTAGGTAAGAATATACCAATACAATTTAACCAAAATAAGTAATTTACAAAACTTCAGGTCCAGTAACAAACATGATAGAAAACAATGCTATTTCACTAGAGGCTAAGTTCCTGACCAGGGACTTAGTATACACAGATAAGAGACCAATGATGCCATGTATGCATGTATATAATAAAAACAAGCCATTTAAAAATATCTAAATTGTACACATAAGCTACATAAAATGGACTCTTAAGGGGATTCCCTAAAAAGTATATAGCAGGCAGTTAGAGGTAGCACAGTGGATAGAGCGCCAGGTCTGAAATCAAAAAGACTCATCTGAGTCAAAATGTGATCTCAGACACTTAGTTACTTAGCTGTGTAACCCTGTTTGTCTCAGTTTCCTAACCTTTAAAATGAGCTGAAGAAGGAAATGGCAAACCACTCTAATATCTTCGCCAAGAAAATCTCAAATTGGGTCAAAGAGTTGGACACAACTGAACAATAAACAACATATATAAATTCCATTATGTCATAAATTTAATCCATACTGACTCTCAACTGTATTTCTTACAATATTTTGAAATATGGATAATTTCATCAGTAGGTATCCCTTCTACCAATACAGCTGAGAACTACTCTATGCATTACAAAATTTCACTCTGAACTGCTGGGCCTGGCTTTCTAATAACAAGTTTATTTAAACTTAGATGGCTGGTCCCTCAGTTGACAGAAATACAATGCAGTTACCTTTCTGCCCAATTCTTCCATACCTAAAGCCCTTCCATTGTAGCATGATCTAGTACTGTTACTTATACCCCACTAGCACAGCTTCTGAGAACCTAAGGAAGACAGAGGGTATAGAATGTTGCATATACTGTTAGATATGGTGGCTAAGTTTTGTTAAACTGCTGTTTTTCTTCATGTTGCTTCCCCTTTAGCAAATAAGCTCCCTGAAGGGTCAAAGGGCAGGGGGAGAAGAAAAGCAAGATTTTTTTTGTCTTTCTATACCTAGGTTCCTAGTATATAATGATAATTTTGTTGATTACTTTATAACAAAGATTCAAAAAGAGAAAGTAAGGGATATGTTCAGAAGATAATGTGAAGTAACAAAAGGTTTAAATTTTTAAAAAAGAAAAAAGTTCTTAGCTTGATAGTTTAGAAAATAACTTACTCAAACATAACAAAGTGATTAATCTTTCTTTCACAGATGCAGCAAAACTCAGTGTAACTTTTTCTTCTTCTCCACGTAAAAGGGTATATTTGTGTAAATTATGTGGGCTAAATACTTGCACATACACAAAATAATTTCCATGCTACAAGAGAAAGATAATATTGTTTCATTAATAGAAACATCAAAAGTTTAACAAATTGCATTTAAAAATGTATTTTAAACTATAAGTACTTCATGCAAATTATATGCTAATTCAAAGAATCAAATAAAACTATCTTTTGATTCCATCTTCAAAATACTTTTGTCTATTATCAAGCCAAATCTCGCTATAGGTTCCTTTGCATTTGACAAAATAGGCCAAGAAACCACCAAGGGACACACTTACCTTTTCTGTAACAAATATTAAAACAGGCTGATTAGAGTCCAAGAAAAGTTTCGCCCATCTGAAAACAAAACGACAATTTTAAAGAAATACATGCATTCATTAAAGCACAGTAAATTAAATGACAACTGCTTAAGAAAAACTATTTACTTTTTCTGGTATAAAGCTAAAAATGTTAAAATGCGTATTAATATACATGTAAACTTTTATTTCAATATTGTATAACAGAATTTAAAGAACTAGAAATGAAAAAGACCTCTATTTAGCCTAATCCTTTTATAAGTGTCACAGAAAACTAAGACAAGAGAATCTTAAGACAAGATAAAGCCACTTAGCCTTCCTAATGGGAAAAAAGTACTGATTTTAGAGTTGAAATTGTGCCTCTATCCCTTAATATCTGTGTGACGCTGATCACACAGCTTAAGTTTAAGTTTGAGTTAAGTGAATTCACTTAACCTTTCTGGTTCAATTTCCTCACCTGTAAAATGAAGAGTCTAGGTCAGGCTAGATTACCTCAGAGATCCCTTCAGACTCTAAATCTATTATCCTATGACTCTTCCAGTTGATGTTAGTTAGCAGAGCAGAGTATCAGGGACTAGAATCCAGGATATCTGGATTGTCTGATTTCTAAGCTAATGCTTCTTTTTTTGTTTCTCTATTAATGGTAAAAACTCTGAAATCAGCGCCAACAAAATTAGCCTAAGGAGTCATTACTACCCTTATTATCCATGTAACAAGAACATTTTGCATTTACTTTAACCTACAACTTTCAATTTACAACAATTACATATAGTGAAGGCTCCTCTCAAACCCTTGATTGGGTTCTCTTTTCCTTTTCATTCTATCCACAATCTAGATAACACTACCTATTTTTATATCTTGAAAGTAAAAGCAATCTGCTCTCTCATAGTATCTGGGGTTTATACGTGCAGAATGAAGAATATATGCTTTGGCAATTATGCTGGAAGGAACCTTACGGGCCATATAGTCCAATCTGCTCATTTTACTAATGAAGAAACAGAAGACAGAGAAGTAAGCTTGCCCCAGGTCACACAGGTAAGTGACAGAGGTGAGATCTGAACTTAGTTCTCTAACTCACAATCTAAGCCTTTCTCCATTACTTCTCCATATATGAGAAGTAAGATCTGAAGTATGGCTGAAATAAAGGGACAGATGATTTAAATGCATACATAGATTCTGAACTATTTATATACATATACGTTTTATATTTATATTTTATATATTATTTATATACTTACATTTGCACACACGCGCGCGCACACACACACACACACACACACACACACACACACTTTGAAGAACAGTAACTTGGATGAAAGTCTGGGGTATACATATATCTAATATACCAGAACCCACCTGTCTCTGCCTCTAAATAATCTATTTGCCACTTCTAAAATAAAAATATGTCACCATTAATAATATGCAAGAGAATTTGTTACAAGCTCTTAAGTCAAATTATTTTATAGTAATACTTTTTAACACTGGCATTGACTGAAAATCTGAGTGACAAAACAAAAAAAGTAATTAATGACTGAACTGCATTGCTAAATCTCAGGCTAAAGTAAGGATACACTCATCACCACAAATTTGCAGAGAGAGACTTGTCTTTTTCCCATCTGTTCTCTCTACTGCTTGACAGCAGAGGTCTTAGAATCACATTAAAAGGATTCAAGACTATTTTGAAACCACTTCCCCCAAATGTCAATGTCTGGTAACTTTTCTAGCTCATGTCAAGGCTTATAAATTCCTCTAGTTTCACCAAGTTTCATTTGTGAATAGTCTCCAAATGCTGTGGGGAAGAATTCTTCTGAAGAACTCTGCAAATACATGAGAGTTCTGCATTTGAGCTAAATAGCACTAGGAAGCTTATGTTTGGATAATATGTATAGTACTAGGTTATCAAACTTCTGCAAAAGAACCTATTCTACGGGGCTGCAGGTGTGAGGAAATGGAAATGTTAAAGGTGACAAAACTAAAGATTCAAAATGATGGCCAATATACTGAGAGAAATAAGATTTTAATATGGGAAAAAAGATGCTTTTCAGAAGAGTTGTTGAAATGTATCTGATTTGGTTAAAAGCAGTCTGGATGTGCGGCAACTTACTTAATAACTTCTTCATCTGAAATTACAGCTTCAATTTTTTGCTTGGGTTCTGCAAGCAAAGCATCTAGCCTTCGAACAGCACCTTCTCTGAACAACACAAGTGGTTCAGTATTTTGTATTGAATGTATCCTGTATACATCAGCAGACAGCTGCAGGAGAAACAATGTATTTTAATTTCATTCTAAATTAGTTTACAGTTGAGAATACGAAACTATTTCAAAATTAACCAAGAGTGCTTCCTGAAATTTCAGTATGATTACTAATTAGTTTTATCAGCTTATGAATACATTTCAACTATTATTGAGCCACAAACTTGTGGCATTATAGTTACAACCCCATAACCAGTAAATAACAACAGGAATTAAACAAGTCAAATTCCTTTATAAGGAATTGCTTTAAAAAAAAACAAAAAACAAAACCCAAACCTCCCATAATTGCAGAAAAATAGCACAAAGAATTCCAGATTTGGTTAGAGCTGTTTCACTTATCTTAAACCATATTCTAACCATATCCTTTCATTTTATGGTTAAATAATCCAAGTCAAATGAAGTTTTGTAACTTGTGTAAGGTTATACTGCTAATTACCAGCAAAAAGCTGGGTGTAGAACTTTACTCTGGAGGGGACAAAGTACCAACCAGTATCAGTAAAAGAATCAGTTTATAGCAAATGTGAATTAATAACAAACATACTTACTCAAAAAATAAATATTTATTGAAGCAGAAAATCCTTGCAAAGAAAGTTAATTCACATAACTCACTTACATGTCTAAATTCAACCATTAGTATTTCAAACCATGTAATTTTTAGAGCAAAAAAGAACCTCAGAGCTCATGTGATCCAACCCTTTCATTTTACAGCTGAATAGAAATTCAATGACATGCCCAACTGACTAGCAAGGTAGGGCCTACAATCCAAGGTAGGCCCTGACTTCTTGTCCTCTAGTCTTTCCATTATACCACACAGTCTCTCCTAATCTAAAAGTGAAAGAAATGTCTGGATGAACTAAACCAATGATCTACCCAGTATAAAATTTTGAAACTTTCCTACCTTTACCTGAATAACACATCATGGATCCACATATATGAGAGGCAGAGTGGCATAGTGGTTAGAGAGCTGACCTTAGAGTCAGAAGACCAGGAGCAGGTTTTACCTCTGAAACACAGTGAGCAACTCATTCAACCTCTCAAGTGCCACAGGCAACTTTAAGTTATAGAGCTGTTGAGCTGTAGCAGTGGAGAGCTTCTATTCCAGAAGTTGCTCACACAGGAAATCAGTATGTCTAAGTTCCTCTTTGCTCCATCCCCAAATCCACATTTAAAAAAAACCTTTTTTGAATCTATTTATATTTTTGGTTTCTCTTGAAGATAGTACTGTTGTTAACTCATACACAATCGTCCCAAAAGTTTTAGAGGAGTTTAAAGTTTTAACAGATTAAAGTATAAACAAATAATAGAGCTATTGTCCTAATACCCCAATTATATCCATGCCATTAATCCTTCAACTTACTGTTGCTTTGAATACTTTATCCAAATTCACATCTTCATTTTTCCATATTCTCAAAACCTAAAGTAGAAAAAAAATTATAACTGAATACTATTCACTATTACATTTACAGCATAAATATATGAATTAACATGTATCCTAACAGTTAAAATAGTATTTACTTAAGTAGCATGTCATTTGCAATAAGTATATTAAGTTTTAAGACTCAGAGGCAATGTTAAAAGAATCTTCCTAAAATTTCTTTGAGACACTTTAGCTATGATAGAAGTTGTTGATTTAAAGAAGGAAACTACTTATGAAGGATCCACAATGTAAAAAATCCCACCTTATCATCATGGACAACAACATACTCTCCAGTTTGAAAGTTGCACACAGCTGGACATGTTATAGTCTGACCTTGCTTCACTGACCAGTAACCCAATGGTTTCTGATCTGAAACCTAATTAAATAAAAACACACAATATTTGATATCATTAGAATAAAAAATTCCAAAGCAAAGATATTTATAATCAACAAAATAAATCAGAAACTAGTAATAGTGACAAAAGAGTAAGCCTTCAATATGATCCATGCTAGACCAGGTTTAAAGAATACAGTGATACATCTTATTTTTTTCTATCCAAAATAGTACTTACATAGAGGCAACTGGTAGTACAATACATAGAGTCGGAAAGACCTGAGTTCAAATGTGGCCTCAGATACTTACTTTACTAGCTGTGTGACCCTGGTCAAGTCACTTCATCTGCTCCCCTCAGTTTCCTCAACTGTAAAATGGAAATAAAAACAGCACCTACCTCACATGGTAATTGTTAGGATCAAATGAGCTTGCAAAGTGCTTAGCCCAGTGCCTGGCACATCGTAGGTGCTCTATAAATGCTTATCCCTTCCCTTCTATAGCTACAGATAGTTACACCATTCAACAGCAGAATTCATTCTGCCTTCCAAATCCCCCAAAAGTTTCTAAACCTCTGGATAAAATTGCTAGTAACCATGTTACTGATGGAGGTCAAAGACAGAGGGAAAGGTCTCATATAGATAAAAATACTTAATGAAGAATTTTTTTGAGGTAGTAAAGAAATAGAATGAAAGTGATTTCCCATTAACTAAGAATGGCTGAACAACTCCAGGAATGTAATAGGGAGAAATTTGGGAAGACTTGTATGAAATAATTCACAGCAAAGCAAGCACAATACCCAAATAAACACAGTAATATAAGTAAAAGAATGCTTTCCAGTGCAGTGAATGACCAATCCTGATCTCAGAGAACTGTCTATGGAGCATGGTTCCTATCTCCAGAATAAAGCATACATTTTCAGAGATGGCCAATCTGTTGATTAATTTTTCGTAACTGTACTTAAAAGATGGGGAAAGGAATCTGTGGGAAGCAATGTTTTAAAACACATACGCACAAACTAAAAACACCTAGAATAAATAAGAGGGTCCAATGGTAAACCCTTCAGAGATAGACAAAAGATCATGCCATGTTCAAAACCTACCCTTTTCTTTTTAATTAAGATGCTAGATTCTGTGACCATAGAAGGTAAGGATGAGAATCTGTGCTAACTCTTTCAGGTGGTATAACAAGTAAACATAAAGAAAACATATAAATTACACCTTTCAAGAAGTCAGATACTGGAAAACGTGTTCAATTGTCTGGGCAAAAGTTATTTTTTCCTATAGGTCTTCTTTTTTTTGTTTTGTTTTGTTTTTGGAGGGCAGTTGTGGTTAAGTGACTTGCCCAAGGTCACACGGCTAGTTTTTGTGTGTGTGCGTGTTAAGTGTCTGAGGCCAGATTTGAACTCAGGTACTCCTGACTCCAAGGCCGGTGCTCTATTCACTGCGCCACCTAGCCGCCCCTCCTACAGGTCTTCTAAATCTGTAGAAAATCATGCAGCATAGAATCATTTAAAGTTGGATATGTTCAACATGCTCAACAGAATCCTTTTAGGTCTCCAGATTCCAGCTCTGCCTCCCACTTCCCTTTGTAAAAATAGTGTACTGTGACCTAAAAAATCATCAACAAACAAGAACATTTCCATATATGAATAAGGCTCTTATTAGAGGGGGGGGGGTTATACATAAGACCACAAATCTATTGTATAAAAAAAAAATCTGCTTTCATATATATTTGATGTGCACCTATGACTTTCTATGGACTCTTCTGAACTTTTTCCCTTGTTTTTATATTTAAAAAATGTTTTGGACTTCCAGGGGCGGAGCCAAGATGGTGGCGTAGAAGCAGCAGGGTCCTGCAGCTCCCCTGCAGCCACCCTAAATACCCATAAAAATATGACTCTGGACAAACTCTAGGACTCTCAAACTCAAAAAATACAGAAAACACATCTCTCGCAGAAGACAGCTCGACAGCAGGGGATCATAGTGACAGGACCCGAGCAGAGGCCAGCCCAGCCTGAAACCAAAACATAGCCAGGCCCCTGGGTGGTAGGAAGGAGAGCCAGTCTACAAGAGAGAAGATCTACAGCCTCCAGCAACTCCACTTCTACCAAGGTGTGAAAAATAGGGATTAGAGAAAGGCAGCTCAGCAAGAGGGGCTCATCTGGGGGAGACCAGCCCAGCCTAAAATCGCCATGTGGCCAGGCTCCAGGGTGGTCAGAGCTGAGCCTCCCAAGCCACAGCTTGAGTCTACTTCAGAGAAGATCTCAAGCACCTGGAGAAATCTTCACATCTACTAAGCCAGGATTAAAGGTCAGTGAAAGTGAGTGAAGCTTTCAAGCTAAATTTGGGGGAGAAAAAGCAGTTTGGCCAATCTACCCCCAGGGCAAAGAAGCAGTGGGGGAAGGGCAGAAACTGCTGTAACCAGCAGATGTCCCCACTGGGCTGCTTCAGAGCCCCTGGCCTGTGGATCCCACAGGGGGGCTAAATCAATTGATCAGGGCCAAGTGCTCTTGCATTGAGTGGCCTGGATCCAGATCGTGGTTTTGGGTGGTGGTCCTGGGGAGCACTTTCAGCAAGCCAAAGGTAGGAGAGGCTGCAACACCCTCCTAATAGCTCCAGCAGCTGTCCCTAGCAATTCGGGACAGAGCTTTCCCCCCTGGAAGCAGAGTTTCACAAAGCTAAAAAAAAAAAAAAAAAAAAAACCCAACCAATTAACTGACTTGCCAACATGAGGAAAAGGAAGCAAAATAAGAACAGCAATAAAACTCTAGAATCCTTTTTTGTGGGCAAAAAGGATCAAAGCATGGAACGGGAGGAAGACAACACAATCAGAACTCCCACACCAACTGCTTCCAAGACACTTGAAGTATGCCTAGTAGCTATAGATAACCTGAAAAAGGACTTTGAAAAACAAATAAGAAGTGGAGGAAAAACTGGGAAATGAGAACGATCAAGAAAATCATGAAAAGAGAGTCAACAACCTAACTGAAGAAAACAACACCTTAAAGAACAAATTAACTCAAATGGCAAAAGAGGCCTAGAAAGCCAATGAAGAGAAGAATGCTTTAAAAAGTCAAATTTGCCAGATGGAAAAAGAATCTCAAAAGCATTCTGAAGAGAATAATCCCTTCAAAATTAGAGTGGAGCAAGTGGAAGCTAATGACTTTATGAGAAACCAAGATACTATTAAACAGTTATAAAGAAATGAAAAAATAGAAGGCAAAGTCAAATATCTCCTTAAAAAAACCACTGACCTGGAAAATAGATCCAGGAGAGACAATTTGAAAATTATTGGTCTACCTGAAACCCATGACCAAAAAAAGAACTTGGAAAGCATCCTTCAAGAAATCCTCAAAGAAAATTACCCTGAGGTTTTAGAGTCA